>JARQWZ010005892.1:0-64848 GCA_033150135.1 Gobio occitaniae | reverse complement strand
CATCGGGTGCAAACCACAGAATGTTGTCCTGTGTACGCAACATGTGTCTGTAGTTATGTAGGTGTTTGAGGCCTGAGTCATCAGTGAGCTCAGAGTCAGTGATAGGGTGGCAGGAGGGGTCAGAGAGGTGGTCAAGAATTGTCTTTATTGCAGTGTCAGAGGCTTGCATATCCGCAATGTCGTTGTTGGACATCTGCGGAGTTAGCGATAGCGGCTGCGAGGCGGGCATTGTAGCCGGGGCCGGTCGCTTGCTGCGGGTTAGCACTGCAACGTTGGGGCTGGATGTGGGGTTTGGGGGTACCCACATGTCGCCGTGTAGTGCGCCCGACTTGGCGAGGGCGTCGGATTGGTCATTTAAGTCTTTGTCGAGACCTGGTAGCTTCGAGTGTGCTTTTACCTTCTTCCAGTACACTGTCAGGTCATGTGTTCTTGTTATGTTGTCACATTCCTGGAACAGGTGTTGGTGTTTGACTGGCTTGTTGTTAGTGGTCTTGAAACCATTCTGTTTCCAGCTTGGAAGGTGGCACACGAAACTGAGTCTGGCATAGTTAGAGTCTGAGCAGATGAGCAGTTCTCTGATGTCGTGTGCTGATGCAATCTGTAGGGCTATGAGAATAGCTGCTATCTCTGCATATTGCGATGACTGAGGACCCAACTTGAAGTGTTGTGGTGGGCACGGCTGATCGTTCACCACAGCACTCCTGCATCTGCCTTGAGGATGCCGTCGTGGTTGTAGGAGCACCCATCGACGTAGGCCATGGGCATGCCCTGGCATGCATTCGGTTCAAAGTGTCTTTGACAGGTCAGTTGTTGTTGGGGTTCTTGTGCATCCGACCAGACAAAAGGGCAGTCTTTCTTCAGCAGGGCTGTTAGAGGTCTGGCCATGTCTGAGTAGTTTTCAATGAACTGTCGGGAGTAATTGCACACCCCTAGAAAACTGCGCAGCTCAGAGGTGTTAGTAGGAGGCTTGATGTTTTGAATGGCATGAATACAGTTTGACTGAGGTTCAATGCCTTGGGATCCGATTAGCAGGCCCACGTAGTTGACCTTGGCCCGGCACCACTGTCCTTTGTGGGGGGCGATCTTGCACCGGCTGCGGATAGTTGGTTCAAAACATAGTCTCTTTCTTTCAGGTGGTCGGCCACCGTTGTGCTCTTCATGAGAACGTTGTCTACATAGATCAGGTTGGTCTTGAGAGGTGTTGCAGGTTCATCAGTCTCACCGACAGGCTGGTGGGAGACTGTGTATACTGCGAGGTGACTGTCCTCAGTCAGCTCCGTTCGGCACACCTGGTCTTTGGTCATCGGCATGACAGATGTGATGGCAATGAGTTTGAAGGGTGCAGTGAACAGCGTGTTATCTGTACTCCCTTCGGGTATCAGTGCAGGTGGAATGGGCCCAATGATGGGTAGTACAAGTTCAAAGTCATGAAAGTCATGGCTCACTAGCCATCCCAGCCGGTAGGCCTTGGGAATGTTGATGTCAGTTGCTGTGCAGTTGTTGAAGAGGATGTAGACTACACAAGATGACATTTCAGTGAGGGGTGTGGCTTCAAGTGTGAGTCCGAGTTCCACACATTCAGGTGAGGGTTGGAAGAAACCCAGCGTGTGGTTTAAGGTTTGGCCACATCGCATGTTGAGCCGAACAGTGACCCTTTTGGTGTATGCTGGTATCACCGTTCCCTGTTCGTTGACTAGGGAGCAGACCTCCGGGATGGTCTGTCCTGACATGAGGTTGTCATGACTGATGGAAACGTGTGGCTGTAAAGTCAGTGGGGTTTCAAGTCGACCTTGCCTGAGGTCCACAGCAGCGATTAGTCCCTGGTCTGATTCTGGATCAGAGTGTTCATGAATTAAAGCTCGTCGTAGCTGCCAGTAGTCTGCTTTGACAGTCTCTGGTTGATGGTCTAGAAAGCTGTGTACGTCCCGGTTAGACGTGATTCTGAGTAGGAACAATCTGTCCCAAGTGTTCGCGTTAGCGACAGTCTGCAGGTGAAAGTCTATGTCTTGCAAGTAGGCGTCAACGTCGTCTCCTCCTGCAGGGTCTGGGCTGAACGTAGGGATATTTCTGGCCAGCTTGTCAAGGTCTTTATGAGCTACGTGGCTGCTGGCCCTGACTTCCTGGAAGTGCTTCCCTTCCTCCGCTGCTGGCGGGGGTTCGTGGAGGCTAGCGGGTGACAGTCTTAGCAGTGGGTTGTCACCCCCCTTTCTAGCTCTTGGTTCTTGGCTAAAAGGTGCGGACCAGCTGGTCGGGGGAAACTTTGTGTGGTGTGTTCCCCCTTCCCGGTCACTTTGCAGTTTATATGAATGTTTCAGTTCTCTGTGAACAAGGTCAAGTTCATCTTTGAGCTCATGTCTTTGCTGGACCAGCTCATTGATCTCGGCTCGGGCAGCCTGCAAGTGGTTTTCGGAGGCTTTGGCTTTAGCATCTCTGTCTTTGAGTGCAGTGTTGGCTCTCTCTAGGAGAGCTTCGCCTCGCCGGAGCTGTTTGTTGAGTTCTTCCCTGGTGTCTTTCTCTGACTGCTCTCTGCGGTCTGTGTCCAGACGCAGATCTTCAGGGCCTTTGGAAGTCTTTTTACTTCTTTCTCTCGTTCTGTGTCCGTTTCACCCTTTTTCTCGGTCTCTAGAAGTAGCTGGTCTAGATGACGCTGGGTGAGGGCCTGGTTTCTCCGGGCCTCCTCGGCTTGGAGCTTTAATGTTGCCGCTTCCTGTTCCAGGTCGGTGTGGCTCTTTTCTCTTAGCCGTGCCTGGGCGACAAGGTTGTGGGCGAGGCTCCTGAGGATCTTGGCCAGTTCTTTGTGAGAGTAACTCTGCGTCGGGTCGTGTGCCGTCAGCTTGTCTAGCTCTGTGTCCAGTTCCTCCTGGCTCAGCTGTTGCAGATCACTGGTGTCCTCCGACGGAACAGTGCTCGTCATCGCTTCCAGCCATACCGCTAGGCGATCCCAAGGGACAGTGGGACTGGGTGAACGGGGCATACTGGTTCACTGTGGGCGAGAGAAACACAGCACACACACACAAAGAGGCCAATGCAAGTTTTTTTTCTAAGGTTAACGAGCTCTTGTACGGACCATGCCGTCGACAAGAATTTTGGCTAACTGATGTAAACAGTTAGACAGTTAGGCAATTAGGCGGGCCAATTTTTGGGTCGGCCTGAAATAGAGACTTTGACAGGCGGTAGCCCTGTGGGTCACCTGGTGACGCCGGCTGCTTGGTTGTCACTCTATTACTTAGCTTTCCTTGGGGTCTCTTGGTGAACTGAGAGAAACAAGATTACAACAGTCCGGAAAGTGAAGGTAGGAAAGAAACAAACACAAAAATGAATTGGTCTGCAATAAAAAGGAAAATAAGCGCGAACGCTGGGAGTGTTAGAGAAACACTAAAGGGGCTAAGCCTGCTACCTTTCGTGAGAGTTTCTGGGGCCTACAGCATGTGTGGCTATCGGGTTAGGAAACCTAGGAAGAGGGTGCGGCTTAGAGAGGAAGGTGGGCCAAACGTTTAGGCTATACTCGGGGGAGTATCTAATATTCGGCTTATAATGTGGGTTTTATCACATTTAGTTTATCCGGGGCGAGTTGAGGTCGCTCAGGTGGAAAACCAGCGGCACAGTCAGCCTTCCGGGCGTTCCCAAACACCCAACTGCCGTGTCCTCGGTCCTTCGTTACTCTGTATCGCGTTACGCCCACTCAAACAGTTTAGACTTTAAACACAACCTGACAGCACCCACCCGTCAACCGCCAGCCAGCACAGCAAAGTTGGCACGTTCCCTAGAACCCTCTTTTTCAAGAGTGGCTCCCTATTAAGCCATGGTTTAGATACAGGTGCCAGACATTGCCTTGTGTGTGTCAGCTGAAACTGGTTGACTGGCTTTGGAGTGTCAAATTGCTGATGTCGCCACTGCGGGCCGCAACGGCGGACAGAGGTAAAAGAAACCGAGATTCACACACAGCCGGTGCAGGTCACGTCGGTTGGACAACCTTGCTCGTGAAGACCACGTTGAGACGATTCTCAATTCACCACCGATGCTTGTGAGCCCTACAATAAATACACAAAGAGGGTAAACAGGTGAAATCAAAAATGAATTAAGACTCGCTTGTTTACCGGATCAAGTGATTTATGGTTGCAGGTGAAAAGGAAGTGGGAAAAGAGAGAGAGAGCTGTAAGCTGACTTGGCAGGGTATGGCCACACGGTGGCGTCCTTCCTTCCAAGTGGACTGTCAGTAACTTTAAGAACCTAATTTCAATTTAAGCTAGAGGAAATTCATTTTTCCTTTTAAACTCAAATTCAAATAAGTGTGTTTAATCAGCGAGAACGGAGACCTGGTTGCTGCCTAATGCTAGTAAAATTGCATAAATGAAAACCTTTCTATAAGTAATCAATAAACAATTCACATGCTCTTCTTAGGAAGGAAATTAAGTTTGTTAAAACAAAATTTATAGCGGAGAGTAGAACTATCCGAAAATGCCCACGAGATGGCGCAGTCGAGTCCACCCAGACTAGAGTTAGTTAGGAGGAACGCTCACCAGATGGCGCTGTTGCGCCCGCTCGGGATAAAGTTTTGGTGAAGTGTAATTCGAGAGCTGTTAGGTCGCGCCCTCTGGTGTCTAGCACGCAGAGTTGCACCTGCTCGTGTGACTGAAGACCAAAAATCAAATGATGGCCGCACACAGGATTAACACAAATCACAATTACTTTTTTAGACCACGTCGGATCTTTTCGTGCTATATTGGCACAAATAAATTGGCAGGATTCATTCGCTGCACAAGAAAATGTGGATACAGGAATAAACATCTGCTTACGTCACATTTAAAAGAACTCCAATAGACATTTATCAAACTGGCTGACGGTCAGTCAGCATTTATGAGTCAAATGTTTTAGGTCTCCGATTTGGGTAGCTAATCCAATGTTAAACCAGGAGTTATCGTTTATCTTAACGATTTAATATTATATTAGGCCTATTATTGAATAGGGGAGGCTCGCCCTATTTCAATCTTCCGCTTGAAAGAAGATTTCGTCGTTCAAGTCAAGCGGGATAAAACAATATTACGCATGTACGGACTGTACAGAGATTTCTTTATCTCTGCAGGACATCTAATATTGCTAAATTAGCATCTGTTAATATGCTTAAGCTGAGCTCGGCGTTGTGCCTAGTCAGTGAGTGAGTTCGCTTTGAGCGATTTGTCTCACAGTTCGAACAAACGAACGAAAACGCGCGTGCATAATATTAATACCCAAAAATACACATGAATATGAATATTAATATTGCTCACAAAAACAAAGTTTGAAACTGCCCGCATTCTCCACCACTGTAGCAACAATGAGTTTTGGGGAATAATTAATTCAAATGGTATGAATATTCATGAGTTTATGAATATTATTAGCTTGTTGTACAGACAAAATTTACGTATAACGGAACCTTTAATCATTTAAAAGTAACCTTTATCCAAATTGATTTCTTCATCAATTATCAATCTTACAAACCTTAAGAAACATTGATCTGTTTGATCAGGACAAATAATATCTCTTATGTTTGTACGATCTGCACTACTGAAGTAGTACTACATGAAAATCAAGCTTAAATGGGTAGCTTAGATCTTACGCTTCAGTGACTTCGAGATTTGTGAGCAAAACAATACGGATTCAATGTAATGCAATTATTGGGTTTTAATAAAACAACTACAGTTTACAAAGCTACGATTCATACGGGGAAATATGCATATATATGTAGGAGAAAACAAACAATATGTACAAACAAGGAAACATGAAACTTAACGAATAATAAAAAGGGAAGAAGAATTAACGAGAGAGAGAGAGAGAGAGAGAGAGACAGACAGAGAGAGAGAGACAGCTTCAGTCTTTTCACAAGAGCCCACAAGAAATTCATATAAATTCATAATTCAGACAACCTGTTTCAAGCAGTTTGATTGTGAAATAGAATACTTGCATTACTACGGCTTCTCGTGTAAGTGTCTGAGTTCGAATCGTCGGGGAAGTTCGCTAAGGATTTGTGAGTCCCAGGTGAACTTCTTTGAAGTTTAGGAAAGTCCAGAAGTCTGCTGGTTTCTCTCTCCGTGCGGGGAGGCCTTCTCTCAGGGTTGGGAAGACCAGGGATGGTCTTCCCCTCCATGGCTAAATGCCAAGAGGTCCGTTCCTTGTGGTGGCGAGAATGCAAAGAGTTGACGGTCGGTTCCAGTTTTTATAGAGGGGAAGGCCGACGCCCAAAGAGTTCAACTCTCCAATCTCTTGTGGCCACATGATGTGGTTCGGATCTAATCAGCGTAACACACAGGCCTTTTGTTTAAGTATGATTTGATTAGACAAGTCACGAGGGCTGTGAGGTGTTCAGACTTTGGTCTATCCTGCCACATGACTGATTGAATCATTACTGTTACACTGTCAACGAACAGAGGTAGGACTGCTGAGTGTATATATACCTCTATTGTTGATAAGCTGAGTGCTCTCCACCAGTGTCAATTATCTGAACGTGCTTCTCCCGAACCTTGTTAGTAAAACATAATTTCACAAGTTCGCACTTACATATAATTTATAGAGAATAATTTAATGCATATTTGGTGTGCTGTCCAGGGGGAGGGCTTCGAGCTCGGAATTAGGCCCAAACCCAGAGTACCCCCCAAAAGCTAAAGAGCATAGGAATACCCCCCCAAGAAGTGCTGAGCTTGGCGGCTGGCATTAGAGAGGGGGCCTGTTTGTTTGAATGGGGGGGCCCGTGAACGGCTTGTGTCGCCAGTGGGCGGCCCCTGTTAGTTCACGAATCGCACGGTTCTTGATGGGAGCAGGGTGTGGTCTTGTACGTGGGAGACCGCCTGGAAAAAAAAATGGGAAAAAGAAATATGAGATCTTGATTCAGAGATTTTGTGGGACTTACCCCTTCCTTGCTGCATGGAAACTTTCCACTTTCTTGCTGCCATGAATCGATCCACTTCCTTACTAAGTGGAAACTTTCCACTAGTGGAACCTATCAATCTAGAGGGTTTTATCCACTTCTTTACTGTGTGGAAAACTGTCCACTTCTCGCTGCGTAAGTTTTTTAAACGGCTTTCTTGCTGTGGGAAAAAACAATCCGTTTCCTTGCTGTGTTTAGCAACTTCTATTTCTTGCTCTGTGAAAACAATCCACTTCCTTGCTGGAATCTTCGACTTTCTCGCTGTGTTGAAACTTATTCGCTTGAGAAGACTATTCACCATAGAAAACCATTATAAAAAAAACACTTAACGTAGCTTAATGTACTAAGACAGTGTTATTAAGAGACCAAACTCAGGAAATATAACACAAATAATGTTTGATAGAACTGCTTGTGCTTGGTTTGTTACCACAGTTATCTGCGTGCTTCCTCAGCGATGAAGTTCCACATTTGCGGCTATCTTTTCTTCAACTCCTCATGATCCATCTTGACGGCTGCAGTACAGGCAGAGCGCGCGCGCGGTTGTGATTCTTCTGTGAGGGCACGCGTGCGCCGCGCGGCCACAGATGAACTGATATGGATTTGAAATTATTTTATCAACTTGGAAAACAGGCGAGGCATATTTTTGTATTTTTAGGAACACATCTACAATATGCATGCATATATTGTTTATATATAGGCCTATATTCGTTTGCACGTGACTGTTTAAAAAACGTGTTTAGACCCGTGTTTCTCCGACCCGTGTTTCTCAGACCCGTGTTTGTCCGACCCGACCCGCACCCGCATCCGACACAGTAAGATGTTTTTCACCCGTTTCAGCAATACACCCGTGCAGGACTCTGGTGTGGGCTAACATCCAGTATCTTACTGCGTGGACACCTATCCAGTATCTTACTGCGTGGGCAACTATCCACTATATAATTGCGTGGACAACTATCCACCGTCTTTCTGCATAGACAACTATCCAGTATCCTACTGCATGGACAAATATCCACCATCTTACTGCATGGACAACTATCCGCCATCTTACTGCGTGGACAAAACTATCCACTATCTTACTGCGTGGGCAGTTATACACTATATAATTGCGTGGACAACTATCCACCATCTTTTTGCATAGACAACTATCCAGTATCTTACTGCGTGGGCAACTATCCACTATATAATTGCGTGGACATCTATCCACCATCTTTCTGCATAGACAACTATCCAGTATATTACTGCGTGGACAACTATCCACCATCTTACTGCGTGGACAACTATCTACCATCTTACTGCGTGGACAACTATCCACCATCTTACTGCTTGGACAACTATCCACCATCTTACTGCGTGGGCAACTATCCGCCATCTTACTGCGTGGACAAAACTATCCACTATTTTACTGCGTAGGCAACTATCCACTATATAATTGCGTGGACAACTATCCACCATCTTTCTGCATAGACAACTGTCCAGTATCTTACTGCGTGGACAAAACTATCCACTATCTTACTGCGTCGGCAACTATCCACTATCTTGCGGTGTGGACGACTATCCACTGTCTTACTGCGTGGGCGACTATCCACTGTCTTACTGCGTGGACGACTATCCACTGATTTACTGCTTGGAACTGTGTGGATTTTTCCACTTTCTCGCTGCAAGGAAACTTCCGCTGACTCTCTGCGTGGAAACTTCCCGCTGACTCTCTGCGTGGAAACTTCCCGCTGACTCTCTGCGTGGAAACTTCCCGCTGACTCACTGCGTGGAAACTTTCCACTTTCTAAGTGCTTGGAAAAATTATCCACTTCTCATTGCGTGAAAAACCATCCACTTTCTCACTGTGTGGAACTTTCCACTTTCTCGCTGCAAGGAAACTTCCGCTGACTCTCTGCGTGGAAACTTCCCGCTGACTCTCTGCGTGGAAACTTCCCGCTGACTCACTGCATGGAAACTTTCCGCTCACTCTCTGCATGGAAACTTTCCGCTCACTCACTGCGTGGAAACTTCCGCTGACTCTCTGCGTGGAAACTTCCCGCTGACTCTCTGCGTGGAAACTTACCGCTGACTCTCTGCGTGGAAACTTTCCGCTGACTCACTGCGTGGAAACTTTCCGCTGACTCACTGCGTGGAAACTTCCGCTGACTCTCTGCGTGGAAACTTTCCGCTCACTCTCTGCGTGGAAACTTTCCGCTCACTCACTGCGTGGAAACTTCCCACTGACTCTCTGCGTGGAAACTTTCTGCTGACTCACTGCGTGGAAACTTTCCACTGACTCACTGCGTGGAAAGTTTCCGTTGACTCACTGCGTGGAAAGTTTTCCGCTGACTCACTGTGTGGAAAGTTTTCCGCTGACTCACTGTGTGGAAACTTTCCACTTCTTGTTGAAAGGCTGAAAAACAGAAATGAAAAACATGAGTGCTTGACCGGGAGATTTCTCACTGCGTCCACTGGGAGATAAATGCTTGCTGGACAGAGACAAAACCAAAAAAGTCTTTGCTGGGACGCCTGACTGTTGGAGAATGGATTTCAGGTGTTTTTTCATGTGTTTCACGAGACATGAATGAATTTGCGTGATGTCAATCCGACAAATCCGATTCTCTGTGGCGCAAACTAACATTGCGCCGCCCATCGCGCAGTATAGATCAATTAACACACATTCACTCACACAAATTTGAAAATCGGAATATCAGATATCATTTCATGACATGGTTAGCAGTTTTGTGAATATTTTGAATAAAAAGCAGATAATTAGTAAATTCGGCATCCGGGTGATGAGCTAGTTCAAAGTCCATGTGTGAAATATTTAAATACACTGGACATAAAATGCGGGCAAGGGCGCAGCCACGGAAAATACAAATGTGCATAAACTGGCATCACTGTTTGGTACATTTACCAGAATTAAAATATTTGCAGGGCTGCCTGCTTTCTTCGAAGGAGGAGACTTTCCCTTTGAATCCCTGATTTGCACTAGCGGTTGCTGCACTTAGCACATAATTGGTGGATCTAGCTGTGTTTGTTTCCGGGCAGGGTAGGGAGGAGGGGTTAACCTGTGGGCACGATGTTGTTGAGTAAGTCACTGACCTGCAGACCGCAGGTCTGGGGGGGAACATTACTGCATTGGCCGTGGAGAAAATTAGCCAGAGAAACTTAGCTCCTGTGGGAGCAGAATGAACAGCACTGCTGTGGCAGTGGAGAAATTAGCCAGAGAACCTGAGCTCCTGCGGGAACAAAAGGAACAGCACTGCTGTGTGGATAAAATTAGCCAGAGAAACTGAGCTTCTGTGGGAGCAGAGGGAACAGCACTGCTGTGGCAGTGGAGAAATTAGCCAGAAAAACTGAGCTCCTGTGGGAGCAGAGGGAACAGCACTGCTGTGGCAGTGGAAAAAATTAGCCAGAGAAACTGAGTTCCTGTGGGAACAGAGAGAACAGCACTGCTGTGGTAGTGGAGAAAATTAGCCAGAGAAACTGAGCTCCTGTGGGAGCAGAGGGAAAAGCACTGCTGTGGCAGTAGAGAACATTTTGCCAGAGAAACTGAGTTCCTGTGGGAGCAGAAGGAAAAGCACTGCTGTTCCAGTGGAGAAAATTAGCCAGAGAAACGGAGCTCCTGTGGGAGCAGAAGGAAAAGCACTGCTGTGGAGGTGGAGAAAATTTGCCAGAGAAGCTGAGCTCCTGCGGGAGCAGAGGGAACAGCACTGCTGTGGCAGTGGAGAAAATTAGCCAGAGAAACAAAGCTCCTGTGGGAGCAGAAGGAAAAGCACTGCTGTGGAGGTGGAGAAAATTAGCCAGAGAAACTGAGCTCCTGTGGGAGCAGAGGGAACAGCACTGCTGTGGAGGTGGAGAAAATTAGCCAGAGAAACAGAGCTCCTGTGGAAGCAGAAGGAGCCCGAGAAACTGAGCTCCTGTGGAAGCAGAAGGAAAAGCATTGCTTTGGCAGTGTAGAAATGAGCCAGAGAAACTGAGCTCCTGTGGAAGCAGAAGGAAAAGCACTGCTGTGGCAGTGTAGAAATGAGCCAGAGAAACTGAGCTCATGTGGAAGCAGAAGGAAAAGCACTGCTGTGGCAGTGGAGAAAATTAGCCAGAGAAACTGAGCTCCTGTGGGAGCAGAAGGAACAGCACTGCTGTGGAGGTGGAGAAAATTAGTCAGAGAAACTGAGCTCCTGTGGAAGCAGAAGGAAAAGCACTGCTTTGGCAGTGTAGAAATGAGCCCGAGAAACTGAGCTCCTGTGGAAGCAGAAGGAAAAGCACTGCTTTGGCAGTGTAGAAATGAGCCAGAGAAACTGAGCTCCTGTGGAAGCAGAGGGAACATCACTGCTGTGGTGGAGAAAAGGTTAGACGGACAAATCAAAAATAAATAAATAAAAAAGAAACACATTGAGCAACCAAATAGGACTCTATTTTGAAATTGCTATGACTTATTTCATGCTGCTCATTCAATTCATATGAGGGAGATCAAATATACAGCCTTTCAACTGTATACAACATATAACGATATATTCACCGTAAAGAAAACGTTGTCATGTTCATAAGAATTTGCTTGGCATGAATGTGCACTATTCATTGACTTCGAGTCTGCTCTGAACTGAAGCATTTTGAAGCATTGTTTGCAAGCCCAAAGAATGCACATCAGCACCACATTCAGATTTTGAAGCATGAGAGCTCACATTTATTTAATGAAATCATAGCCTCAGTCTCATGATATGTTTTTTCATCCCCAAAATATAAGATTGCTTACAAAGATCATTGATATACTTATAGCCTATACAATATAGCCTTATATACTGTAAGGTATTGATGTTACATTCAAGAAAACGGCGTAAAAAGCGAGTATGGTCGCACTGTGTCGAGCCATGTGATCGAGCTTATGTGAACATCAAGTTGAGAAGTATTGAATCAAAGGCAGTGATTATCAGCTGGTTCCAACTAGTGGCTGATTGTTTGGCGTAATATGCGCTGTTGCAGTGCCATCATTTTAGTGATTTGTTCTCACGATGCGTTCACTGGCTTTACCAGCAAGTGTATTTATCGTTCATCATCACGGCAACCGCATGCGTCCATAATGAAACACTTCTCGTGTGTGCACCTGTCTGTGGTTGTAGACTACGTAGACACGTAGAGACAGCACGATCGCAAGAAAAGCTTGATGTCTGCCGGTAACAATACATTATCTTAAGACAGGAACTGTTGTAGTTCTCCATGTTGCAACTTGCAAGTCTGTGCGGTGTGCACTCTTTACACTGTCCAAGCGCTGCTCTCGCCACTGAGTCTGTCGTCATGGTTTCAAAACAGCACGTTATTAATATTCCTTTAGAACATCGATTGTTGAAGTTTGTGAATCGATTAGAATTGCTAGAAGACAGAATCGATTGTGGATCATGGCAAAGACAATTAAATCTCGGGAAAAGCAAAAATTATTTTACCGTGAATGCTGATGGAAGCGGCCGAAAGGTAGCTTATACATTTGTAAGTAAAGACTCTGTACTGTACAATTGCCTCGAGCGGCGCATGCAGCCATGCAGACAGCGTGAGTGAGCAGCCGGGACGAGCTGCCGGAAATGCCGTCCATGCTGATAACTGTCAACGAACGGAGGTAGAACTGCTGCGTGTATATATATATATACCTCTATTGTTGATTAGCTGAGTGCTCTCCACCTGTGTCAATTATCTGAACGTGCTTCTCCCGAACCTTGTTAGTAAAACATCATTTAGTAGCACAAGTTCATAAAGCAAGTTTAATAATTTAGATTGTAAAAAATCACCAGGCCTGATAATATAGCCTTATTTTAAAAAAATTGCAGCAGATCTCATAGCAGAAGCTATTGCTTCTATTTTTAATTTAAGTTTAAATTCTAATTAAATTCATCATGCATGGAAATCCGCTATGGTTCTGCCGTTGCTAAAAGGTTGGGACCCCTATGAATTAGATAACTACCGTCCTATTTCAAGGTTATCAGTGATGGCAAAAGTTTTTGAGTCTTTCGTAAACTATCAAATTAAACAATTTTTAACGGAAAATAATATTTTAAATGAGTTTCAGGTTTCAGGTCAGGACATAGTACTGTAACAGCGACCATGCTGGTCACGAACGATATTATAACTTCTTTAGATAATAGTCGACACTGTGTTGCTCTGTTCCCTTTCGAAAGGGAACTTGCGCTGCGTCAGAAAGATGCTACGGGGAACGCCTCAGCGTGACAGGTGTCTGAAACTACTATCGAATCACGGCAATCCTATTGACCGGCGACAGCCCATGATGTCATCAATGTGCGACCCGGGATATAAGGGCGCCTTGTGAACACATACACATTTTTTCGCCTTCAGGGACTGTTCTGTCTGAAGTGCTATACGATTTAAGGTAATACAAACTCATTATTTAATACACACGAGTGTGTATTTACTGCCTGGTATCAAGAGCATGCACAGTCAGTTCATATGAAGTGTGAGCGGTTTTCAATCTGAGATCGCTCCTCTCTAGTCTGGCTCTCTTCTTGAGGGAAGAGAGTTTGGCATCTGGGACTGCTGATGCTGTCCCGCTCATGTCGACATCATGGGTTTTCTCAGATGGAGCTCGCCAATCGTCGCGAGAGGGTATATTCCTCTCGGACGATCTGGCGGCTAACGAGACTTATCAGCAAGTGGTCTTAGGAATGGCTGGCGAGAGTGGTATAAATCCTGAATTCTTTCAGCCACCCTGACCGTGTATGCTGAGCTGATGAATGTTATGGAACGTGCTGCAGGCAGGCTGCGGCTGCCATGTTGGCACGTTAGAGGAGAGATCATTTGTGATAGATTGCACGATCAATTCTCCTTGGCCATAAACCATCGGCTCAGATAAGCCTTCCATTCCTTCCTGATCTTCTTACAGAGATCGAGAGGGCATGGAAGAATCCATATTCGGCCCAATATTCATCGACATCAGCGTTTTAACTTTGCTGATGTCGAGGGGATAGGGGAATATGGATATGTGTTGATGCTACCGATTGATGAGGAACATTTGCAAACTTTTCTAGCATTTGGTTGGGCATCAACACTGAGAGCTCAAACTCTGCCATCTAACCTTTCAAAACCACGTTGTGCTTTAATGGCAGGGCATACACGGCAGCAGGTCAGGCTGGTGCTGCTTTTCACACCATGGCGGTGTTTCAGGCATACCAGGCAGATCTGCTGGGGGATCTCGATCAGGGGTACGTTTTTAACCCCTGATACGGTGGTCGAACTGCGCCGCACCACAGGTCTAGCTCTCCGTGCTACCAAACAAAGCAGCAGCCGCGATTGGTTGATCGCTGGCGGCGATGGTGGCCGCAGAGAGACATCTGTGGTCGATCTCGGCAGATATCGTGGGGAAAGGAAAGAGCTTTCTCCACGATTCGCCAGTTTTTGCCTTGCAAACTTTTCAATAAACGTTTGGAGAGGCGAAGGCGTGTTCGGCAGCGTTTAACCTACGTTCCGCTGAGATCCGGATCCACGCCCAGGCAGGCGGGAGGGCTGGCCCGAGGGCTGGAGACAGGACCAGAGTGCCAGTGTTGCCTTTTGTGCGCGCCCTCATAGGAGTAGGTCGCAAAAGAGGCAGGACTCCCGGAGGAAGAAGGATCCCTCATAGTTTTCTTCATAGAGCATTTCTCCAGGCGCTTCTTACATCAGGCCTGGGGCTGGGTGGAAGGATATTTGGCGGCCCGCCTTGGCTTGATCAGTGAGAGCGCCCCTTTCAGGCAATCAAGGGCGGTAGAACACCGCGGTCATATGAGAACTGTGTGGTGAGTCTTCGCTCTACAGGCCGCAGGTGAGAGTGGTCCCTTTTGTGTGATAACACTAAAATATGTATTTCTTACAGACCTTCGTTCCCTGTATAGAGTATGGGTTTACGTCAACCGTAAGGAAGGAGGAAGTTAACTGAAGTTTTCCCCTGTAGGTGGCTTAATACAGCACCAGGCTCTGGGCTGTGGAGGTGAGTGTGTGTTTTGGCTTTCCCCTCTAAGGAAACGCGGGGCAGGCCACCGCTCATGTTGTTCATATGTATATAAACTTAGGCTTCCTCTCATGGGGAGAGTTATGTTGAGGCCGCCGCTCATTTCTACTGAAATGTTAGATGAGTACTAAGCGGTAGGACGTCCTTCTGGGAGAATGGAGTGTTTGCTACCGCTTGTTTTTTTTTTACTGTGTCTTCGGTTCCCCTAAGCCGCCACAGGTTAGAGTAGTTTGTCTCTTCTAGAGTGTATTAACTAGAGACTGACGCTGGAGCTTCAGTTGGGTATGTTTGCTTAGTTGGCCTAGGCTGTAGGGATGTTGGAGGTGCGTTGCTGAGGCACTGTCACCTCTGGCTGTTCACTATGTGAAGTTGAGCCCATATACCATCCCCGTGTTATCGGCCTCCTCCCATTTTTCTAATGTCTGGGTGCATTGCAGCTGCGACCAGGTAGCTAGCCTTAAGAGGCCTCCTATGGGCGGCCCCAGTTTGTGTGAATTGGTGTGATATGCTTCCCAAAGACTTTGGTTTTGTAAGACTTGTTTCCAGCTAGTAGGCTCCACGAAGCCTCCCCGAGGACGAGTCCCCATCAGTGGAATGGGTAGTTATTAGTCAGCCAGTAGTCTAACTGTCAAGGTTTCCTTAGCAGTCAGTTGTAAACTTGCTACCAGGTGGTAGGCCTCACCAGGCCTCCCGGAAGGCGAGTTCCAGAGTTGGATACTCGGGTAGCTAGCATGACTTGCTATCAAGTAGTAGGCCTCATCAGGCCTCCTTGAAGGCGAGTGCCAATGTGTGGCATCGGGATGGCTAGCCTGACTGGCTATCAGGTGGTAGGCCTCACCAGGCCTCCTTGAAGATGAGCCCCCAGGGTCTTCTGGTTACTCTGACAATTTGCAGAAATAATTGCTATCAGTTAGTAGGCCTCACTAGGCCTCTCTGGAGGAGTGCTCTGAGTCTCAGTCACTTGACGGTTAGCATTTTGATGTTAGCAGGTGGTAGGCCTCACCAGGCCTCCCTGAAGGCAAGTACCGATGTATGACATCGCGATAACTAGCCTGGCTGGCTATCAGGTTATAGGCCCCATCAGGCCTCCCTGAAGGTCGGCTGTCGGCTGTGGTAGGCCTCACCAGGCATCCCTGGAGGCTTGCTATCAGTTGGAAGGCCTCACCAGGCCTCCCTGAAGGTGAGTACCGATGTGTGGCATCGGGGTATTTACCCTAGCAGGCTATCAGGTGGTAGGTCTCATCAGGCCTCCCTGAAGCCTTGCTATCAGGTAGGAGGCCTCACCAGGCTTCCCTGAAGGCAAGTACCGATGTTTTTCATATCTGGACAGCTAGCCTGCTGGCTATGAGGTTGTAGGCCTCATCAGGCCTCCCTGAAGGCCTGCTGTCAGTTGGAAGGCCTCAGCCAGGCCTCCCTGAAGGCGAGTACCGATGTACGGCATCTGGGTATGTAGTCTAGCAGGCTATCAGGTGGAAGGCCTTACTAGGCCCTCCTGAGGGTGAGCGCCCAGGTTGTGGTCACTTTGACAGTTAGCTTGAATTACTATCAGACAGTAGGCCGCACTGGGCCTCCCTAGAGGTGATCTCAGCTGCTTGGGATTAGCATGCATCGCTGGCAGGTAGTAAGCCTCACCAGGCCTCCCTGAAGGTGAGCTTGAACGCTCTAGAAGCTGGCATAAATTGCTATCAGGTGGTAGGCCCCACTGGGCATCCTGGAGGGCAAAGTTCCCAAGTTTGGGCACTTCTCTGTTACCAGTTCTCTGTGAGTAGAACCTATGGTAGCTTAGCCTACAGCTGGGGGTTACCCGCCAGGTAGGTTTAGGTGCTCCCCTCACTGAGGGTCGTCTATGAGCACACGCCTGCACACGCATCATGGGCTGTCGCCGGTCAATAGGATTGCCGTGATTCTATAGTAGTTTCAGACACCTGTCAGGCTGAGGCGTTCCTCGTAGCGTCTTTCCGACGCAGCGTCTCATTCCCTGTTCTCAGGGAACAGAGGTTACATACATAACCAAGACGTTTGTTGATCTCTCAAAAGCCTTTGATTCTGTAGATCACAACATTTTGTTGGATAGACATTTTGTTGGATAAATGCAAAATGAGTATAAATTGGTTCAATAATTATTTATCAGAAAGAACAGTGTGTCTCAGTCAAAAATTTCACTTCTATAAATTAAAAAATGAATAAAGGTGTCCCACAGGGATCAATCTTAGCACCACTTTTATTTTCAATATATATTAATGACCTTGGTAATGAGATAACTACAGCTAAGCTACATTTATACGATGATACAATTATTTATACAGTAGCACAGTCCATGAATAAAGCCATAGAGCTATTACAAGATTCCTTTCAGGTATTGCAATCTTCATTGTTAAAATTAAAATAGGTTATAAATACTAAAAAAACTAAATATATGCTCTTTACTTGTTCTCGTAATAAAATTTAGATTCCATCTATTTTAACCTTAGAAGGTGATTGTATAGAAAAAGTTAACAGCTATAAATACCTGGGTCTATGGCTTAATGAAAGGTTGAGTTTTAATATTCATATTTAAAATCTTTTAAAAAAGCTCAGACCTAAATTGGGGTTTCTTTTTCGTTTAAAGAAATGTTTTCCCTTTGAAGCTAAAAAGAGAATCATTCAAAGTTGTTTCCTCGCTGTGCTGGATTATGGTGATGTGATCTATATGCATGCAAACCTATCTTCACTAAAAAAATTAGATTGTATATATAGTGCTGCAATACGCTTTGTGACTGGTGTGCTTACACGTACCCATCATTGTACTTTGTATGAACTGGTTGGTTGGCCCTCCTTGTATCAGAGGAGAAAAATGCATTTGCTGCTGTTTACTGCTAAGGCTCTATTAGGCAAATTGCCTCCATACATCTGTAGTCTTTTATCATACTGTACTTGTACTTATAAAACCAGATCATCTTCTAAATTACTTTTAATTGTGCCTAGATCGTACTCTGAATTGGGCAAAACTGACTTTTTCTCTTATGCTCCTAGGCTATGGAATGAAATGCAGAGTATTTTGATGTTAGAAATGCTTCCATCTTTAAATATTCTTAGAAACCTTTTGGAGATTTATTTGAAAAAATTATGTTCATGTTTTACTTAATTTTATATTAAATTTTTATTTATATTTTTTAGCAATTATTAAGAACTGTAATTGTATGAGTGCTGGACAGAACTTTTTGTATTTTGCATTTCTCGTATTGTGTGTCTTTGGATTTATTTTATTTAGCTGTGATTACTCTGTGCTGCCATTTTGGCCAGGACTCCCTGGTAGAAGAGATTTACATCTCAATGGGACTATCTCCTGTTTAAATAAAGGATTCATAAATGAAAATAAAAGTTACTTGGCCCACCCGATAGATGAATATAACCGTGAACCGTACACACACACACCACGCCCTTCAAATATCGAGTCAAGAGTGTGAACAACGCACATCAAGACAGTAATGAACCAAGAACATCACAAATAAAGTATTCTCCAGCCTGTGACAGTGTGCTAAGGTATGTTCTGTTAGACACGTACACATAAACCATAGACATAAAACGATCTGTAACAATGCAATACTATCACATATAAAAAACATGTTTTACTCACATTAGTGTGTTGCTTCATTCGTTCATGTAATTTCATCCTGTCTGCAAGTCCAGTCTCTTGTTTACAAACTAGGGGTGTGTAACGGTACACGTATTCGTATTGAACCGTTTTGGTACAGGGCTTTCGGTACGGTGCGTGCGTGTACCAAACGGTTATGAATGCAATCTTTAACAGTTAACAGTCGGCTTGTTTAAAGCGCGGAACACACTTCAATCCGAGTTCCCAGACGAACATATTGAGTTTCAGTCCATTTTATCTCGAAATTCAAACGATAAATGCCGTTTTAATGCTCTATAATGTGACGTGACTGATAGACGCGTATTCAACTTCAAGCGGCAGCACGAGTGAACGCGATCATCTCTTCCTAAAGAATAAACATAAATTAATATCTTAAGGTATGTTGAGGATACATTACAACTTACTGAAACGTAAAATATGTTTTGTAATCGCTCCACCGGTGTTTCAACCGCGGAAAGACAATAAAACAGCTTGTAAACAATGTCATGTAGAATCACGTTTACCTCAGAAGTCATTCAGTGTCCACAGCTGTGAGTTCACTAGAGAGATTAACTCTTTTACTGAATACATGCACCATTTTAGCCTATATATTCGTTATATTAGCCTATATATATTCATTATATACTACTTTGCCTCAATAGCCTGTTAGTGATGTCTTGTTTATTTAATGTATGTTTAAATAAACCTGTCATGAAAATTACAGCCACTAAATGATTATATTTCAACAACGAATTGGAGAAAAAATAATAATAATTAGATTTAGAAGTTAATGCAAAAACTGCCTTATGTGAAGCTTATGAGTGTTGATTATTATATCTAAAAATAAATAGCAAATTAATTTAGGCTAATAGTTTGGGCTCTGTTGATAATCTTTAATAGCAATATTTAAGTAAGGGCTCCCTATATAGTTTACAGCATTATCTTTAAGAAACTTTTAGTTATAACTGAATTAATTTAAGGACAGACACAATTTTTTTTTCATTAAACCACTGTTGAATAAAAATGAATAAAAAGCAATTTTGTAAAACTGCTGTACTGAATCCGTACTGAACTGTGACTTCAAAACTGAGGTACGTACCGAACCGTCAGTTTTGTGTACCGTTACACCCCTATTACAAACGACTCCATGGTTAAATGAACATGCGTGCAATGTCTTCCCCAAGTGAGCTGGATATTCATTAAAAATAAAGTTAATCCATGCATTCATAATATTGGAATCCGAATGCTTAAAAATCCGAATCCGAAAAGCTTATGTGGTATGTTTACTGCTTAGAAATTCAATGCTGTTTAGCTCTATGCTGCTCTTAGCTGTCATGTTAGTGGCACGAGTCGGTGGGCGGGGCTTCACTACACTCTCACGTCATAGCCAGGCACATTCTGAGATCGATTGTTTGCTGGGCCTGGTGTCAATAAAAGCTTTTCTTTGACTAACAAGGAAGTTTTCAGCTCTGAAACTTACAGGATATTCTTATATTACCATGACCTTCTATATATCAAAAGCTCAAGGGAAAGATTTCTCAATTCATCACCCCTTTAATTATCTGACTTGCTCCACTTGTGTTTAATTAGGTTTAATTATCTGAACGTGTTCCTCCTGAAATTTGTTAATAAAACATCACTTCATGAGTTCACACTTGCATCAAATTAAATAGAATAAAGATTATGCGTATTTGGCGTGCTGTCCGGGGGAGGGCTCCGGGCTCTGAATTTTGTTACGAACCCAGAGTATCCCCCAAAATGCAAAGAGCAGAGGACAGCCACCAGAAGTCCCCCCAAATACGCTGAGAATTGGTGCGCTGGTGTTTTGAGAAGCCTCCTTGACCAGGAGGGCCCATGTTGCCTCTGATGGGAGCAGCTCACGGCATCGGGCGGACAGGCCCTACTGGCCGATGGACTTGGGGCAATCTTGATTTGGAACAACCGATCGGGAAGGTTTTTTGCAACGTCTGAGGGGGACCAGGATCACTGCAACAGACGGGATAAAACCCTACCGGCCGATAAATGAGGAGCAGCTTTAATTTAGAATGACCGATCGGGAAGGCTCTTGCAACATCTGAGGGGGGCCAGGCTCACTGCAACAGATGGGAAAAACCCTACTGGCCGATAAATGAGGAGCAACCTTAATTTAGAATGACTGATAGGGAAGGCTCTTGCAACGTCTGAGGGTGGCCAGGCTCACTGCAACAGACGGGAAAAACCCTACTGGCTGATAAAAGAGGAGCAGCCTTAAATTAGAATGACCGATCGGAAAGGCTCTTGCAACGTCTGAAGGGGGCCAGGCTCAATGCAACAGACAGGAAAAACCCTACTGGCCGATAAAAGAGGAGCAGCCTTAAATTAGAATGACCGATCGGGAAGGCTCTTGCTACGTCTGAAGGGGGCTAGGCTCACTGCAACAGACGGGAAAAACCCTACTGGCCGATAAAAGAGGAGCAGCCTTAAATTAGAATGACCGATCGGGAAGGCTCTTGCAACGTCTGAAGGGGGCCAGGCTCACTGCAACAGACGGGAAAAACCCTACCGGCCGATAAATGAGGAGCAGCTTTAATTTAGAATGACCGATCGGGAAGGCTCTTGCAACATCTGAGGGGGGTCAGGCTCACTGCAACAGAGGGGGAAAACCCTACTGGCTGATAAATGAGGAGCAGCTTTAATTTAGAATGACTGATCGGGAAGGCTCTTGCAATGTCTGAGGGTGGCCAGGCTCACTGCAACAGACGGGAAAAGTCCTACTGGCCGATAAAAGAGGAGCAGCCTTAAATTAGAATGACTGATCGGGAAGGCTCTTGCAACGTCTGAAGGGGGCCAGGCTCACTGCAACAGACGGGAAGAAGCCCTACCGGCCAGAAAAAGAGGGAGCAACGTGATTTAACAAGCGCGTAGTTTGGAACGGCCGATCGGGAAGAGGGCTCAAGCCTCATCTGACGTGAGATTAAGACTGGCGGCGTCAGAAGGGTGAGCCCTACCAACCAATAGACGGGGCGTTGCAATTAAAAAAAAACGACTGACCGAGAGGGCCCACCCAGCCTCCGTCAGGAGCAGCTTCCTGGCATCAGGTGAGTAGGTCCTATTGGCCAACGGTACGGTGAAAGAGATGTGAAGCACCCGGCAGATGAGCTCTCACAGCATCCGATGGGAGATCAAGACTCACTGCAATCGGATGGGTAAGCCTCGTTGGCAGATGGGTGGAAGGTAAAGCATGGATGTTCGTCCAGGAGAGCTCTTGCAGCATCCAAAAGGAGATCAACTCACGGTATCAGACGAGTAAGCCTCGCTGGACGGAAAAAGAGAAAAGTTAAGCATTGACCAGGAGAGCTCTTGCAGCATCCGAAAGGAGCCTCGCCAGCTGGAAAATAAGGGGGAAAGAGAGCCACTGACTAAGAGGGCTCTCACAGCATCCGATGGGAGATGAAGACTCACTGCATCGGATGGGTAAGCCTCGCCAGACGAGAAGGGAGAAAGGAAGGAAAGGTTTTTTTTTATGATATAGTTTTGCCATCGAGTACTGAGATAGTGAGATGGACTTTAGGGTCGAATTTGGAGGTGATTGCGATTTCAGAGGATGTGAATACATTTGGTGAACATTTTTAGCATTGTTATCTGATGTCAGGACGGGTGGACTGGAATCTTAGAAACCCTATGATCCGGAGGGAGGTTTGAATTGTTTATCTCTGGGGAGGGAGTATTATACTTCAATTGTGGAAAAAACGAAATGCCGCTCAAGTAACCTTTGATGGACCTGACGTGGAGGCTCTTAACGGTATTAATATAGGAAATTAGGTGATTGAAAGGAGAGAAAAATCAGGGAACGGCTTGTTATAAGAGAAGTGGGATGCTTTAAAACATCTCTAAGCAGTCATGTAGGATTGAAAGTTTGAAGGGCGAGTTGTTTGTTGTTTATGATGAGAGTGCAGATTTCAGTGAGAACAAAACTCTGGCATTTCAGTGATGACTAATTTGAATGCCTCTGATTATGACATTGCATTTATAAGCTCAACAGAATTGCGTGTGATTGGTTATAATGCGCATCGTGATTATAACAGATGCCTTTGAGAAAGTGGGAGGGACTGTGTTACACGCCACAGCTGGAATCCACCCGCAAATGGCGGGTTGGCGGGTGTTAATGTCAAGCCCTATGTAACAAGTAGAATTAGGTACTGCTCCTTTTAAGCCCCGGGTATACTTCACTTACCGCGCCCGGACGCGTCACGCGCGCAGCCCTGTCCGCACGTCTTTCAAAGTATACTACACAACGGATGCGCGCGGATGATCGCGTTCGACACATGCGCGGTACATTTTATTTCTATGCTCTACCAGACATCGGAGGGCAGCACTGAGTCATGTCATCAACGGGACATTCGCTGGGCATGATTGGAGAAGAACTGTAGTGCATCCACCATTGCAACCTAGTTTGGAAGAAACACTGAAGAATCGAAAATTCTCTCTTTTTTTTCAAGCTTGTTGTTTTTAAACCGGTCTTTGCACACTCTTCTTCAACGGCTGAACACTGTGCTCAATACTGTGCGTATTGCCACCTAGTGGACTCTTCTGTACTGCTGGCGCATGCGCTGTTGCACGCGGACCAAAGTATACCAGGGCCTTAAGGCGGAACGCACTCTCTGATGAGTGGACAGTCCGTAAATGGAGCACGAGCTGTGAACATTGCATTTATACGTTCTATATTTCTGTTGCTTTTTGCCGTTAATTTTTCTGTTCAGTAACACAGTTGTCAGTGGAGTATTTGCAAACTGCCCCCATGTGTGCGTGGGATCGATGCTGATAATAAACCCCATGTGAAATGTCATATAGGCTACTTGAGTTCCCTTTCGAGATTACTCTCATATTGCGTTTGCTAAACGCTAGGGGGATTTCCTTTCCCCAGACAGAAGACGAGCGAACTCAAGCCTAAGCTCTCCTCACTCTTCCTCTTCTCTCGCTCCCGCCGCTCTGATAATGGCTGCGGACAGAGAATGCTAGAGTAGACGCGCGAACTCAGGCTGCTGGATATGTCGAGAACACGGCTTACGTCACAGCCGTTCTCGCTGCAGCGCGCGCTTGCTGCCAAGGGAGTTATAAATGGCTGCCTCATGGCAGCGCGTGCGCCCTCTCCACAGTGTGCATTCGCTGACTAGAGCGCGACCTACGTCATAGCACGCGCTCTCTGTCTAGAGCATAACAGTGTCGTAATATGGCTGCCAAGCCCTGCGCCTTTTTTCACTCTATCACTTCTCCCAGTCCCCTCTATTCAGGTGGCTGGAGTGGTTCAACACTGTAGGTAATGTGTCCACTACATAGTGTGCACTCCTACATAAGCACTGTTAATTCAGCGCAACAAAATGAATGGCGGCGCGCGCTTCATTTGGGTCGTCGTGGAAGTGGCGCTTACCATGGAGAATGTGTTTTTTACAGGAGAGCGCTTTTGTTCACGGGCTCGTTGACTGTGGAAATAATCTTTCCCGCTGCCGGAGTGCAGGGGGCCGGGGAACGCAGAATAGCGGGCGAACGCTTTATTTGGGTCGCCGGGGAGATGGTGCTTGTGTACAGGCGAGCGCGTTTGTTTACGGGCTCATTGACTGTGGGAATAATGTTTCCAGCCGCCTGAGTGCAGGGAGCTGGGGAACATAGGGAAATGCTTGAGTGTAGGGGTACAACTTTGATGTTGGCACACTGCTTACAGATCAGCTTGTAACACTGTGAGGATAGTGTTTATGTTTGGCGGCGCACACCTGCAGTGGGCGTGTGCCTCACCTTCCTTGTTGTGCAGACTGTAAAGTGGACGCATTCCTTACATAGAAAAGGCTCTTTTGTGATTCATTGTAAATAATGTGTGGTGGCGCGCACTGTGTAGTGGGCGCAACTTACATTAGAGTACTCACGGCGTAAGCCGGTGAGAGGCGTAACAACGTTAGTGTGCAACTGAGCATGTTTGACCACAGGCTAAATATTGATTGCAATATTTACATCTCCAGTCACCTGAACCAAGGGAACTGGGAGAATATAAGGAAGTTCAGGTGGTATGGAAGCCATTTCACATGCCGTTATGCTCTAGTCTAGACCGAGGGCGCGTGTGCAGACGAGCATGCTTGACCACAGGCTAGTTGACTGCAATGTTTACATCTCCAGTCACCTGAACTGGGAGAATATAAGGAAGTCCATGGTAGTAATCTGGTCATGGCGGATTTATGAGTGATTTTGTTGCGCTGATTTAACAGCGCTTATGCAGGCGCTTATGCAGGCGCTTATGCAGGTGCTTTTGACCTAGCCTGACTTTCCTCAGTAGCCTGGCGTGGCCATACTCAATTCTAGTCAGAATATGAGTCTGGTACCGCTCCATTGAGCTTTGATTATGGGGCGTGTTTCAACTGAGCCAGGAAAGACCTCAATTGGATAGACCCACAACCAATCAGAGCAACGGAGCGACGCATAACGTTAGTTGTCAAATGTCAACAGAACTCAACTGCACTGTAACCAAGTCCGTGTTTTTCTCCATGTCCGCGGGTTGAAGCGACCCCAATTATGTGATTATATAAACCCAGGAATGCGAATTTTAGCAGGCAACCTTGGCAAAATAACATATTTTGCCAACCAAACGCCATTTTTTTCCGGAGAACCCCCCGGAAAGTTATAGTTTTGGGCTATAGTTTTGAGTAGCAATTGTGCGCGACATTGCAAAAACACTTGGAAACCCTGTCTGCACGCACGCTGGATTAAGTAACGCTACAAGAAAAAGATGAGTGTAAACAATCTTTGCCAGTAATAAAATAATTTAAGGATACACAGAGTACTTACCAACACGATCATCGTTTCTGAGAGAAATAGTGAAGGTGAATGCATATACGAACAAGTTCTCCGTTTAGGATAAGAGCAAATTCAACCCAAGAGCCTTCGATGACGTGGATGATTACGTTACTGTTGATCATCTGTCCATCATCGTCTAAAGCCCACCCTGACAATTTCATTGGTCCGAACAGTTTCTGTTCGGGCATAATTCCTCCTCTATGGAGCGAGTCCAGACCGAATTGCCCGAGCAAAACATTTTGTGGGCGGGGCTAAATTCGGCTGGCATCCAGGCTATTCCCTCAGGGTATGCAGAATGGTTTCGACTCGAGCGGGAGACAGATGTGCCCGCATCGGGTTCGAATCCCAAACCACCCCCAAATAAGTCGTCTCTGGACAGGAGAAAGAACGCTTTTCTTGGTGTTGAGTCTCAGCCCGAGAGAAACCAGATGAGCTAGCACAATATCTCTGTGCTGAAGCGCCATCTCTTGTGATTGAGCTAGAATCAGCCAATCGTCGATATAATTCAAAATACGAATGCCCTGGAGTCGCAATGGAGCCAGTGCTGCATCCATGCACTTTGTGTATGTTCGGGGTGATAAGGCTAGGCCGAATGGAAGAACTCGAAATTGGTAAGCTTCGCCCCCGAAAGCGAACCTCAGGAACTTCCTGTGTTGTGGCAGTATTTCTATGTGAAAATATGCGTCCTTCAGATCGATCGTGACGAACCAATCGCGATGTTGAACTTGCGACACGACCATCTTTATGGTTAACATCTTGAACTTGAGTGTTTTGACTAAACGGTTTAAGCCTCGAAGATCCAGGATTGGACGCAACCCCCCATCCTTCTTGGGAACCAGGAAATATCTGCTGTAATAGCCTGACTCTCTCTCTGGAAGAGGAACATATTCTATGGCCCCTTTTTTCAAAAGAATCTGCAGCTCTTGTGACAGTACTTGCGCTGACTCCGGTCTCACGGAAGTGGAGACCACGCGGTTGAAACACGGAGGGCGCCGAATAAACTGGATTCTGTATCCATTCTGTACTGTGTTTAACACCCATGCAGAAATACCTGGCAGAAGTTTCCACGCTGCCAGGTTTTCTGATAGTGGTATTAATTTTAATATTTCCTTTTGAGGGGATATTAAATGTCCCGTGTCCTGGATGGAAAGAGGATTTAGACACGGGAAATTTAACATTTCGCTGGAAACCGCTGCCCCCCGAATCGCCAGAGGCGGCGGAAGTGGAGAGGTTTCGTGAGGGTAGCGAGACGGAGCGAACAGATGTTTTATGACGCGCCCCGTCTCGCGGGGGGCTACCCCCACTAAACTGGGCGCAAGACCATCAGGAAGATTTTTTCTTTTGTGTTATAATGGTCCTGAGGTCTGCCCTGGGAGGCTGCTTAGGGCGGCGAGACGGTCCCCAGTCCTTACGAGGGGGAGCGCGACTCGCTACACGGGAGGTTGGGTGGATGGCAGCCCCTCCCCTTGAGTGCGGCGAGGAAGAAACTGTGTAAACGCTTCCTCGTGTTTTTTGGCTTCCCTGAATTTAGTGACGACAGAGTCAACTGCGCCACCAAATAAGCCCGTGGGGGAGATCGGAGAATCTAGCAGGAACACTCTCTCCTTATCCTTTATTGCTGACAAATTCAACCACAGATGCCTCTCCGTGCTCACCAATGCAGACATAGAACGGCCGATAGCGCGGGCCGTTTGCTTGGTAGCACGGAGAGACAAATCTGTAGCCCGGCGAAGCTCAGTGAAAGCTTCGCCGTCGATCGACCCCCCCGCACTCAGATCCTTCAATAGGTCAGTCTGGTACGCCTGTAACACCGCCATGGTGTGCAGCGCTGCACCAGCCTGACCTGCAGCTTGATAAGCTTTCCCCACCAGCCTTGATGTTGTTCTACAAGGCTTCATGGGGAGGACCGGTTTCTTAAGCGAAGATGCCGACCCAGGCGAGAGATAGCCCGCGAGCGTCTCTTCCACCTGCGGCGTCTCCGTATACCCGCGTGCCTTCGCACCCACGATAGTCGGAACTGACTCCAATGCAGCCAACGCGTCCTCTTCCCCCAAACACACAAAGCAGCAATCGCGTGTGTCCAGGTCCGCTATCGGGCGAGAGCATGGAGGCACACAACGCTTCTGCTGACTTATTCTCTTTAACTGATAGTGTATTTCCTTTTCACTTGATCAAACAGAGATGAAAGAGAGAAATTCTGCACACTAACAGCTGAAAACTAACTCCTGACACAGATCTCGAGTTGAATTTGAAGAGAAAGTTTTTAAGTAGAGAGTTTTTTTTTTATTTATTTTTTTCAGAGACTTTGCAAACACACCAAATATAGAGTTGGTCTGAAAACAAAAAGACCTGGTTTGCTCCAGCTGAAGCTCATCTATTTATTGCCTCGTGCAGCAGGTGCGCCCGTTGACGTCACCAGCCGAGGCTATAAATACCTCCGGTTCAATTTCATTGACGTGTTTTCACACCATTTTCATAGCTGGTTATGTCAAAGACATCCCCATTTGCATAAGCTTATGCAGCATTGAGTGTAGCTTTTGAAAGGGAACTTATCTTTCAATGGGCCAAACTGCTAGAAACATACATTGCTAAGTTCTAAGTTGTTTGATGTCTGTGAAAGAACTCTCCGGCCGCCATTTACTTTGAAAACTCTCCTCTATTGCTTAGCTGGTCTGATGCACTGAAGCTACACAATGACCGCCGTCCTCATTTCCATGTTGCACATGGAAAAGTAAAAATAAATGAATCAATAAATCTAAAAATAAATATATGTGAGAATAAATAAATGAATGCATAAATAAATAAATATAAAAATAAATATATAAAAATAAAAATAAATATGAATTAACAAAACTAAAATTAATTAAGAAATCAATAAAAGTTAAAAATATTTTAAAAAAATGTATAAAAGCAGAAAACAAATTAAAGGAAAGATAATACAAAAAGTTATTTTTTTATTTCAGCAGGTTTGGTCCTCCATACGTTCGATCATCAGTGTCTGATCTGGGCAGTGACAGACTCATATGCAATACATGCAGTCCCGGAAAAATAATTGTTTAGTTCACCTCTCAAGTCTTCGGGTTCGAGTCATTCGTTCACCAACTAACAGCCCCATAGGCTGAATGCAGAAACAGAAAAGATCTTGTACAGAACTGATGGCATGTTGCGCATGCACGGTCAACACAACATGAACGAATCTCTGAGACTCGTTGTTCCCGAGTCATATTGAAGTAGTGACACCTCACTATTCTTTTGCCGTAAGTCGACTTGCGTACGGCCAGATGCCAGATGCCAGAAGCTAGTTAATTTAGTTTAAAAATGAGGTGTGAACGACCAGGGTAAAACAGGGAGGTTTCATGACACTTCAAATTAATTTCCATTTCTTTCAAATAATTGTTTGTAGTTGACATGGAATTACAAGCACTCAAGTGCCAAATTTCTAATTTAACCATAAATTATATAATAAAATTATTATACAAGTATTTTTTATGACCTCATATTAATCTCCGTAAGATTTATTTGTACTTTTGATAATCTGTTTTTCACACCATTATTTGGTTAAACAGAGAATCCTGAAATGTAGCACCTAAAATATATACTGTTACTTATACGTTTACAAACATTTAACTTTAACAAATGGACACGGACATGCTATTTGTGAACAACCTACATTGTGATTATTTTTAGTGATTTTATTTCAGCGCAGTTGTCATGTTTGTAGTGATAATATACTTTTAGTATTATGTAATATATACTAAATCCATAAGATTCCATAAGATTTTTTTGTACTTTTGATAATCTGTTTTTCACACCATTATTAGGTTAAACGGAGAATCCTGAAATGTAACACCTAAAATATATACTGTGACTTATACGTTTACAAACATTTAACTTTAACAAATGGACACGGACATGCTATTTTGTGAACAACCTACATTGTGATTATTTTTAGTGATTTTATTTCAGCGCAGTTGTCATGTTTGTAGTGATAATATAGATTTAGTATTATGTAATATATTGGCCCCTTTTAATCTTGCATGGGGCAAGCCCACGGGCAGGCCCTGTTTGATGCACATAGTTTGATCCATAGTTATTTTGACATAGCTTGGCTGAGAGACCACTAATATAGTAAAGCTACTACTGCATGGAAACTCCAGCTTTGTGTAACTCAATCCTTTTGCCATGCACTTTGTGTATAAATTGACCATTCAATCACTCGCTGTGGTCTGGAATTCATGTGCTGCTTTCCAACATTGTTAAAGTCAAGCTGTCAAAATAAAGATGGCTATACAGCTTCTCTAGTTTCAGTGAGAAATCTGTACACATGCGCACCCACATCAGCTACGAACTTGTTAACAGCAGTATGTCAACAGCTGTAACAGTTGACTGTTCTCTTAGACAGAATGTCTCATCTCATGCTTTTCCCACATGTGCCACCACTGTCTGCACTTATAACCCAACTCCACAACTGCATGTGAGAGCATTTCCCAGTTAGTTCAATCAGTTGAATAAGAACATTTTATTACACTTGAAATGATTATGAAGATATTCAATAGGCAACATTTAACTCCTCATAACAAGATGTCCAATTTAAAATATAGTTTCATACATATGTGCTGCTCGCTATAATTCGTCTTTCTGTAAATTCAGTATTCATGGTACTACAGTTACAAAAATAAAATTTGTGGTAGTTTATAATGATTTATTGTTACATATGTGCTGTTCCAAGGGCAGCGTGTTATGTATGCCATTGTATATCGGTCTTGGTTAGGCACTGGATTTTTTTTTGCTTGTTTTATCGTCTACCAGGTCTACCATAAGCCGACTGCTTAGAAAAATAGTACTACTAAATAGTAGTACTAACTTATCTTCAGTAAGCTGGACAATTACACTATTCATGTCTATATAGCAGATGGTATGAGATGAGTTACGCTGTGGGGTCAGAAGTTTGTTCAGAGAAAGCACTTATTTAAGTACTTTTAGTAGAAAGCATCACTAATAATAAATATGGGGAACAGTAATAGTAATACTTGCCTTATAGGGAGCACTCTGTTTTTGCACTTGATTATGTTTCAGCAGATGGTAAGAATTCAAAGTATTTGTCACATGTTGTGTTGAATCAGTTACTGAGATGTTTTACTTCCCTTGCCATCTAATTAGCCAATGAGCCAAGTCTACTACTTCACTGAAGGAAACATTTTGCATGCAAAGAGCAAATGTTACCAATGGTCTTTGGGCAAAAGGGAAAAAAAGAGTGTGACTTATTTATGCAAAATGCAATCTGATGGAAAACTCTCTCTCTATTTTATAGTTATTTATGGTTGTCTTGATGTCAGAAACTAAAAGACAGAATTTACAGTGTATTGAAGACTACATATGTTAACACTGTCCATGTGTAAGGGCTAAAAAGAGGTGAGTGTGTGCTCAGTATCATGTGAGCGGAGAATTTTGGCCATCTAGAGAGCAGGCATAATGGATATCTTTGGCATGTGCCCATATTCAAGGTTAGGCTTAAGTCCTTGTGAAATATGGTTTGCTTAGCTCTGTATGACTGCCAGCAAGAGGAGTTAACTCACACCGTAAGTTTTATTTACGTTAATATTTATTTACGTTGAATTAATAATGTTTTTAATACTGGTGTTCCCATAATGCACTGGGGCCTGAATAATCAATAAGGTTGACGCTTGATAAGGTTTTATCATTGCTTTTGTTGTTAGGTTTAGTAACTTGCCATTTTCTGCCATTTGGAGTTCATTTTCTACTCAAAATGACACATTCATACTCAAAAACGATCCATCGAATGTTACCTTTATTGTGTATTGTGTAGTAAGTATTGAGGTGTTACTTCTATTACGTAGATATAGTGTCTACACAATATCTATTGTATTATTTTCTTAGGCTGGCCACACACTTGAAGATTTTAAGCGTGATTTTGAGCCCAATTTGCACCCCGAAGTGATCTGGGGGTATGGCCTGATTTGAGTCTTTTCGCAAATGACTTTTTGTCCAAAAAAAATCCTCAATTGTGTGGTGTCATTCTGATTTTTTTACTCCTTCTGATTGCATCGGAGCCTGCATAATCCCAAATTTGGGTCTTGATCGGGCACCCTCTAACGTGATACCCGCGATAGACAATGAGATCGAGCAAACTTCACCAACCAGCTGTTGCATGCTTCTATTGCTGAAACTTGCCAGCCACAAGCATGCCACGAAAGCAGTATTGTTGAGAAAGAAGATCACCCATAATCTTTTTTTCTTTTCCTTTTTTTAACAAAACTCATGACACGAGAACCAGCTGACAACGTTGATCGTCCTCCATTTGTTTTTCTTCTCAAGTCACGTTTGATCTCGCAAATCTCCATGAGATCTCATTTCAATGTTGAAATGTTACTAAAATCGACAGGTGTGTGGTCTCGTGGTCTGGACGAATCTGCTAGTGTGTACGTTCGAAGGATTGTAATGCTAAAAATCGGTTGAAACTGCCCTTATGTCTGTGTTCTCCTACAGTTTTAAAATCAGTTAAGATTTGAAAGTCCTCTAGTGTGTCCCAGGCCTAGATGCTTAAAGCATACACTTTAAAAGCAGGTTTAATTCAGTGTTATATTGTTTGAGTAAAAAGTATTGCAAAGGAAACTTCAACTAAATTGAAATTACTCAACCTTTTACTGGCCGAATTTAAATTTTAATTAACTTAGGTAGAGTTTACTTAATTCCATATGTGAAATTTACTTTAAAAAATTGGTGCAAAAACTTGCTAAAGAAAAATTAAAGGGGTGATGAACTGAGAAATCAACTTTCCCTTGAGCTTTTGATATATAAAAGGTCATGGTAATATAAGAATATCCTGTAAGTTTCAGAGCTGAAAACTTCCTTGTTAGTCAAAGAAACGCTTTTATTGACACCAGGCCCAGAAAACGAGAGCTCTCCGAATATGCGGATCTGTAGACCCGCCCACCGACTCGTGAGCTAAGGATCGTCCCTGCATAAGCTTCCTTCTGAACACACACTTATGTGAGTAGGCTAAAGCATGTTTTTTTATATGTGTTAGTTTTGCATAACATTACAGATCATTGGAAATCTATTGATTACATACCTTAGCACGCTGTCACAGGGTGGAGAAGGTGTTATTGAATTGATTCACTCGTGATCGGACTGGGCCAGGCTCGAGTGTGTGTGTCTCCACGTGACGAGAGTGAGTGAGTGAGTGAGTGAGAGAGTGAGAGTGTGTGTGTGTGTGTGTCTGTGTCCACCCGCGCAATTGAGTGAGTGTGTGTCCGCCCGCCCGCACGAGTGAGTGAGTGTGTGTGTGTGTGTGTGTGTGTGCCCGCACGAGTGAGTGAGTGAGTGTGTGTGTGCCCGCACGAGTGAGTGAGTGAGTGAGTGAGTGAGTGAGTGATTGAATGGTTGAGTGTGTGTGTGTGTCTGTCCGTCCGCGCGAGTGAGTGAGTGAGTGTGTGTGTGTGTGTCTGCGCGCGCGCGCGCGTGTGTGTGTGTGTCGGGGAAATCGTCTGGGGGAAATGCTCAGAGGACTCGCAAAATATCAAACAAACACAATTATTAACAAGACATGCCAACATGGCTGGGAGTTTGAGACCAACTGCAACAATGAGCAATTAAAGGCATTTTAAAATGATTTTAGGCATTAATGGCTGAAAAATCATATATACAGTCACTAATGATTGAATGGTTTGTCACTTTTGACCAATAGGTGGCGCAGTAACGAAATTGATGTGGTGTGGTCAGAGTGAGATGACAATGACAAAGGCAAAGTTTGGTGTCATTATGTCAAAGCATTGCAGAGATACAGCCTCAAGAGTCATTTTGGCATCATGGCTCAACTTTGTCGCTGCAGTATATGAAACCGGTTTTGTCTGTTGACACGAAATTAATAACTTTTTGCTGTCATGGTCTGAAGATGTTACGATTCGATTTTGGTGAAAATCAGGCAAATAGTCTAGGAGGAGTTCGAAAAAGTAGGTTTCTGAAGGAAATCAAAATGGCGAACAGAATGTTTGGCCAAATATGGTAAAATTGGGATTTATGTTTTTGGCATGACCCAAGGAATCTATTAAAACCAGTTTTATGACAATAGTCAAATTTAATCAAAAGTTATTAGCATTATTGGAAAATTCATTATAACTTTTGTCCACAAGGTGGCGCTGCCTTGAAACTTTTTGAGTACTTTCAGGGCTTGGTGACGAAGGCGCACACCGAGTTTAGTAACGATACGCCAATGCGTTTGTAAAACATAGCACTTTCTGACAAAATTCAAAATGGCCGACGCCCAAAATGGTTGATATGGGAAAATTGGGTATGGTTTGGCTCGGCGTGATGCCCCGACTCTAAAGAGACCAGTTTTGTGATATTTGGCTAAAGCGTTCTTAAGTTATAATCAAAAATATCACATTTTTGTATCTCTGGACCACTAGGTGGCACTGCGCCGAAACGCTGCAGGCAGCCTCAGGTCATGGCTGTCATAACACACACCAAGTTTGGTTAGAATATGCTAAAGTGTTTCGGAGATAAAGCCTGACTTTCATTTTTGTGTGCACTATGTCGATTTAATTTGAGCGTTGTTCAATAACAGTTTGACTAATCATCTCAAGTCTAATACGCTTTTGTCAGCAGAGTCTGAAGATGATCTGGTTCAATTTTCGTGCAAATTGGAGCAACGGCCTAGGAGGAGTTCGCAAAAGTAGTTTTTTCGGTTAATTAAAAATGGCGGGAAAATCATTATGCCGGAAAGTGACGTCATAGGGTACATTCGAATTGGCTTGAGCCAAGGAATCAGAGGAAAAAAGAAATTAGTTTCTAGCCCTTATGGTTCAAAAGTTATTAGCAAAAACATTAGTCAAACTTTGGACAGGTGGTGGCGCTAGAGGGATTGTTTTAGAGATTCCAAAATTGGTGTGATTAATGCTGGGACTGTCCTCTATCTGTGTGCCAAATTTCATAACTTTCCCACAAGCGGTTCTATGGGCTGCCATAGACTTGCGGCGGAATAATAATAATAAGAAGAAATCTAACGATTTCAATAGGTGCCCACACCTTCGGTGCTTGGCCCCTAATTAAATCACACACACACACACACACACACACACACTCTCTCGCGGACACACACGCACACACTCACACACACACATACACACTCACTCCGACTGTGTGTGTGTCCGCACGAGTGTGTGTGTGTGTGCGCCTGTGCGAGTGTGTGAGTGTGTGTGTGTGTGTGCCCACGCGAGTGAGTGTGTGTGTGCCCGCGCGAGTGAGTGAGTGTGTGTGTGTGTGTGTCCGCGTGAGTGAGTGAGTGTGTTTGTGTGTGTCCGCGTGCGTGCGTGAGTGAGTGTGTGCGTTTGTGTCCGCGAGAGTGTGTGTGTATGTGTGTGTGTGCGTGTGTGTGTGTGTGATTTAATTAATAATTGTGTTTGTTTGATATTTTGCGAGTCCTCTGAGCATTTCCCCCAGACGATTCCTGGGACTGACGTAGCTGAAGCTCATTAAATATGCAAATCATATCCAATCCTAGCCGTGGGCATTTACTTCCAAGTGTTCAGTGCGGCACGCCCATCAGATCAGAGTGTTTTTCAGAGAGCCTCAAAACCAAGGCAGAAAATAGCCTATTACTTATTCATTATGATGTTTTTTAATGTAAAAACACACAAACGTCATAATTTGACCTCAGACAACAGTATAATTTTTTTTTAAAAAGCCAGTTCATGACACATTTAAGTAAATTATACTTGTTTTTTTTCCCCCAGTGTACTGCTACAAGATTTAAACAATATGTGTTTACATGATTTTAGTGTGGAAATTATTTGCTAACCTTTTCTGTCAATTTTAGCAAAACAATTCTAAAATAACCATAAAAATTATTAGAACAACTTTACACTTCAAATAATACACAACTTTTTTAACATAAGCATTAATGTAAGTGCTTTTATAAATGATAAATTTCACATTTCTGCTTTTATATCCTTCAAAAATCTACCCTAGCCACTTCCATTGTAAGTTCTTCACCATATAGATTTTCCTTTCAGGAGATGTAAATAATGTATGTTGGATTGATGTTTATAAGGAAGTTCATCCTGATAATGCATTGTCAGCAATTGAAAGATTATTTTACCCTATGGTGGACAAACATGCACCTATGAAAAAATGTACAGTGAAAAATGTTAATGCACCATGGATTGATAATGAGTTATAAACAGTTAAAACACATTATGGTTGAGAGAGATGTGGCAAAGGGTGCAGCAAACAGAACTGGGAACAAGGAGGACTGGGAAGTGTATTGCAAATTAAGAAATCAAGTAACTAAAATTAATAGGAAAAAGAAAAGATTTTTTCAAAATTAAAATAAGTGAATGTAAATATGATGGTAAAAAATACATTCAATGAAATAATGGGTAGGAAAACAAGTCAAATACCTTCTTTTATTGATACAGGTGACTCATTTTTAACTCTTTTTAAACCTTATGAAATTATACATTATTTTTATGATTTTTTCATAAAAAAATGTATTAAATTTTAGTTATTCAAGTTTTAATGGTCATAATAGTCGACAAATAAGCTTGCTAGCAGTTCTTAGCAAGTATTAGAAACGAGTTTGTGAGCTAATTTAATTATTCTTTAAGCCTCTGGCTCTTTGTGTGTGTGTGTGGAGGGGGGGGGGGGGTGGGTGCAGCTGCAGCTGCTGTATTCTGAATGTTATTCTGAACTCATTCATTTGTAGAGCACTGCAATTTAGTTTAATATAATTAGTTTAATAATTATTTTAATAAAAATATAAAAAAATACCTTTAGATAATACTGGACTTAAAGGGTTAGATCACCCAAAAATGAAAATAATGTCATTTATTACTCACCCTTATGCCGTTCCACACCCGTAAGACCACCGTTCATCTTCGGAACACAAATATTTTTGTTGAATTCCGATAGCTCAGTGAGGCCTGCATAGGCAGCAATGAAATTTACACTCGCAAGATCCATTAATGTACTAAAAACATATTTAAATCAGTTCATGTGAGTACAGTGGTTCAATATTAATATTATAAAGTGCCGAGAATATTTTTCGTGCGCCAAAAAAAAACAAATAACGACTTATATAGTGGTAACCGATTTCAAAACACTGCTTCATGAAGTTTCGGAGCGTATCGAATCAGCGAGTCAAATCATGATTTGGATCACGTGTCAAACCGCCAAACTGCTGAAATCACATGACTTTGGCGCTCCGAACCGCTGAATCGACTCGCTGATTTGATATGCTCCAAAGCTTCATTCAAGAAAAAAAGCGTTTTTTTATCATTCAGGCATACATCATTATAATCTGTTAAGTTTTTATTTTTTTTGTGTACAGTCACAATAAAAACTAATTGTTGTGCTTATTGCAAAATAAAGAAAACAAACATGATGCGTGATCTGCCGCCTCTCTCTAAATGAGGTCTAATCTGATTGTCTTCAGAAAATGACCTGTAGTTTAGTGAAAACTTATCACACAAAACAAATATTCTGTGTTTATGTAATCTGTTTGAAAACAGAGAGATGTCAGTAATTCGCGACCCACTTCATTATCTTGTAATGCGCCCACACCCACGGAGCGTGCGTTCTTTGCGATTCAAATACCATGCGTCAACGCCCACACATCTACCCAAACAAACACTTCAAGTGAAGTGCCACACTTCAGCTACATCGTTTTGACACGAGTTGAGGAATAATTCTCCTCATGGAAAGCTGTTCATGTTCTGTTCAGAGCAATGGATTCAGCAGCTGATTGTGGTAGGCTAAGTTTATTCTGTTAGCATCTGTGAATATTAAACGCAAAAACCTGCGCGAGGACGCACTGAAGCTTTCTTTGTTTAAATTAGCTCAAAATTACTGTCAGATGTAAGTAATTACCTTGACAAACTATACATCATTAAAAAGATCTAAGACTCAAGCTTCCATTTTTTACTTCTGTTTTATTCTCAGAGTCTCTAGTGACCGTAATTTGTTAATATGTGTCAGGAGTTATGAATATGAAAACCTTGTCGGTACCAAAATGCACAGATTTAATCATTATGAGCGCTGGATACTCTGATGTGTTGTGTTTTCAGTTCATACTAACAGCCGGAGGTAGTCCATATATGGCATAGACGAAGAAGATACCATGTGACATTCAAGGAACTCTGGCATAAACAAAGTTTCCAGAGATCGCTATAACATGCAGATAGACACATTTGAAGACAATAAAAACACAATCACGATGATTTATAGTTTATCTTTGTTCTTTATACCATGTTGGGTGTTTTCATAATAGATTATATTTATAATGCAATGCTATTCGACATAGCTTTTATCATTATGCAGAATATTGTAAAATTATATATTTTCTGTCTGATTTTTTGATCCGAAGCCAAATGAGATCACAGAAGGTTATTTAAAACATTTGACTTGTGATATAAAGTAAGTTTGGAGTAAAAACGTGGTTTTAATCTCATAAATTGTTGTTTTAATAAATTGGTTTAATAAATCATAAATTATGGTTTAATTCGAGCTTAATTTATTAAAAATAATTCGGGTTTAATTTATTTAGCTCATTAGACATGTTTTATTGAAATTTTAATTTTAAAAAAATGGTTTCAAGTTTGTTATAATAAAGCATTTGTTCAACCAAAAAAAATTAATTTAATTAGTTTTCATTAATTTAATGCCATTTTAACTGGTGATAATAATAACCATAATTTAATAATACAGTATATTTATTAAATAATTAATACCGTGATGCTGTGAAACTGATGTTTTCATATAGTGAAAATCTCATTCTATTACAACCCTACACGGGAGAGTCCCCCACCCCGCTGTTAAAAAAAGTAACTCAGTAACTTTTAGTCTGAGTACATTTTAAATTAACTACTTTTTACTTTTACTTGAGTACATTTTTAGACAAGTACTTTTACTTCTACTTAAGTAAAATTTCATTGAAGTAATAGTACTTTTACTTGAGTAGAATATTTTGTTACTCTTTCCACCTCTGGCCCCTTTAAGGTATTTGTATAGTTGGTTTTTTTTAGTTTTTTTACTTATTTTTCATACTAAAGTGATAGTTATTTGTGAGAGCCTATGATATGAAAGGGTTAAATTATCACCATCAAGAGAGAAAGTGACACACACACACACACACACACACAAACAAACAGAGTGAGAGAGAGAGACCCCCCCCCCCCCCCACACACACACACACACACACACACACACACACAAATACAGAGAGTGAGAGTGAGGGGGAGGGGAATGACAGACAGAAAGAGGCAGAGTTTTTTTTTTAAATAAATAAATATATTGATCTGAAAAATAGTACATTCATATTCAATTTATCCAAGTTCAAGTACCAAACATACAATCTTAATTTAATTTAAAGGAACTGTATGTAAGAAATGTATTTCAATTAATCATAAAATGGCCCTGATATGTCACTAGACATTAAGAAATCATGTTAATTTCAAATATTTATATCACTGACAACGGTTGTCACTGCCAAGATATTGTCATTTTAAAAGTGAAGTTGCAGCCCTCAACTGATGTTGATGTTGACATGTTGTGTTTTGGCCTGAAGCGCCACCCTCCGCCTGTCTACCAATCACGAAGTCAGTAGTGTTTCTGCATTCGGGTTGCCAGCTCTGCTCTAGTTACCACAGCTGCAGCTACAAACGTTTTGGATAAACAATGTCTAACTTTACGAAACCTAAACGACCTTGTTATGAATCAGAAAAACGTTGTGACAGTGTCCGAAATAAAACAAGGATTTGAGATGCCTTTGAAAGATGGAGACGGCTGAAAACGGAGAATAATATGAAGACTGATGCCAACGTTGCTAATTTTCTCCTGGACAGGTAAGGTTCATCTATGTTTGGCTAACTTGTACTTAATGTAAATGGACATTTCAAATATTCATGACAGTCGAACAAAGATATGCATGTTAGTGCAAAGTAACATTAGGTTAGCGCAGATGGAGGAGGTGGGTCACTGAATTGAAAAGGTAACGTTAAGGAATTGTTTGGTAAATAAAAACGGCGAGTCGTCATTGCTAACATTAGTAATGCATTATCATTGCCCATTTCTCTGTCATTATAGTGGGACGCTGAGGAAAACAACATTAGCACGCTTATTGCAATGTGAAAACGTATTTGAGACTGTAGCCTAACGTTACCTCAGTAAAAATTATTCCTCATTCGTTCTTCGCATATATAGTGGAAAAAACATGCTGCAAGTGGACCTGTATGACCATTGCTAATGTTATTTAGCTTTGCTGTAATTTTACTATAGTATTTTTTCATGTGGGAATGTACTGTCACATACGAGCGTTTATATTTACGATTATATTTGGCTAATCGCCATTAGTACATTTTTGCGATTCATAATTACTTCACAAAACATCGCTCTTAAAGCATAAACATAATTAACAGAAAGAAAAAAAACTTACTGTGTACTGTGTCACTTGCCATTGAAAGCTCTGTGTAGCAGCCTACGTTCCTGCTGCATCCTGCAGCCTATCTGGCAACCTCGAGTCAGGGGGAGGGGGAGAGGGGATACACCGCTCTACAGTCATTTGAAAGTGATTGCAGTACCAGTTTTGGTCACAGTCCTACATACAGCTCTTTTAAATCAAACAATGATTTTACAAGATATGAGACTATTTCTGTTTCCCTTTTTTGTCCTTATTTAATCCTTCGCCATAGCAGCACTGTTTGAGATATCCTATAATCGTTCGCAATATAGCATCTTCAGTGTCTTTGTTTCATGTTGACAGAGTTTGGTGGCGATTCCATGCATCTCCTACGAGGAGTTTATAAAAACTCAGAGCCTGATTATTCAAAAATACTGAGCTACTGAGCCCCTCCACCACGCCCATTTTTAAGTCTTTGCACGTATCTACTGGACGGCATCTCTGATGTGTGTGTCGAGTTTCATGCAATTTCAAGCATACTAAGAGTCTCAAAAACTTAAACTTTGACAGGTTGCCATGGCAACAGTATTTAAAATATCAGGAATCCATTCATATTGTAGCGTCTGGAGTGTCTCTCAACTAGGATCAAAGTGATCAGAGATGCTTTCCTCCAAACAGCTCTGCATATAAATTAAATTTCTGCCCCACTGGCTCCAACCTGGCTGGGACAAATGGCGCCTCCGACTGTTTAACGACCAGTTCGAGTGTGACCAGAAGAGACTTGATGGCCCTTTCTGACCTTCAATCAGATTCTAATCAGCCAGGACAGTTCCCTCACCCTTCAGTCTGGGACGGCCGGGGGGTCGTGTGACTCTAATACACATATACACACACACACACACACACACACACACAAGCATTCCCCTCTATTTAGCCTTTAATTAAGCTATCCCAGAAATTACATTTATGAGGATTTCTTAAGTGTATGCATGCTCCCTATGTTTCTTATGCTTACGTGATGTAAGAACTATCTTAAACGCTCCAAATTGCTCTGTATAGAAGATGCACTGCCTTCATGTCTGTAAACCAAGGCATGTTTGATGTCTAAATGTTCCTTTTTCTGTGTCTTAGTCAATGGTACAAAGTATATGATTATGAGATGTAACGCTAATATGTGAGTCCTTTTGGGAGTGAAACTTTACTAGTTCTGGCTTCCAGCAACAACATTCCATTGAGTAATAAAGTCCGAACAAAGAAAGTCTCTCCCGCCTGAAATTCACACCAACGATTGGTCGTCTCAGGGAAAATGGGCGTAAATTAATGGACTTCAAAAGACAGTAACACGAGCATATCGGTTGCTCAGTCAACCTGCAAGGACCCCGACGAGACAAATTTCCTTTCCCTCCCATCTCATCAGCGCGGCTCGCGGGCTTCGACCTGCGAGCCGGCGCGGTCCAGCCAAGCTGATGTTTCCTTGAAGATCGACGCGCTCCGCGACGCAGTCAGCGGCGCGTTTCACCAGACCGAGGAACTTAGCCGGACGAGATGAACTTTCTCTTTCAAGACGCGCCCTTCCCAAACACCTTTAAAAGTCCCGCGGACCAACGAAGCTCTGGAAGAACCAAACAGAGAGTGCGTCAGCGCACGGAAACTCTGAGAAACGCTAACGCACGCATCTTGCTTAACACAACACCAAGAAACCATGCAAGTATCAATTCTATCGAAATTTAGATGCGTTGTAAGATTGTACCCCTGTTTAAGGTGATATATTTCTTGCTGGCTCCAATGGTTATGTCTGGGAAAGTGTCGGATCGGACACGATCCTACCCTGCTTCCTTTCCCTTCTCCTCTGTCCTTCCTCTATTTCTATCCTTTCCATCCTCCTCTTTACTTTCCACTATTCTGTAAATACATGTATTCTTTATTTAGTCATATGTAATCGTAGTATTAGTCTTTATTAAAACCATGATATCCACATTTTGATTGTCATTGTTTTGCTCACAGAACACGAGTCCCTTTAATGTCAGATCTAAGCTACGAGCTCTTATAAGCATCGTTGAATGCTTTAATTAATACCATAACTCGGAAAGTTTGTCCTTTGTGGCCAGAGGGATAAACTTCCCGAAAATTGGGTAGGAAGAATAGACCTAGTGAGTGGATAAAGAATTACAGCTCGTTCTTTAAACGGAACGGAGAGGAATTTTGAATCAGCTCCATAGAGGTTATTCTGTGATTATTTAATATAGATATATCTGTAGTTAATTACAATAAATTGTTGTTAACTATATATATATATATTATATATTGCATAAATACCGAGGTTAGGTATTCCCATTTTGGGTGATTTTGGAGATTTGTGATTAGATTATAACCCATTATGATTAATCATAAATCCCTAAATATTAATACCCATAATTCCCTATTGAGCTAATTTTTAATTTAAATATATATGTAACCCTAAGACCCTACAATATGTCTCTATCTGCCATGTTTTGACATTATACTAATGAAGTTTGAAGTAAATCGGTAACACTTCCTGCTGCCAGTTGGTGGCGCTATAACTTTGACTCACAAAAGTCATATCCATGTGATCGTCCTCTTACAATGAACACACAGCAAATTTAATTTTATTTATTAATTTCATGTCAGATGATGTCAAATGTCAATTTCAAATGAGTGCAGAATACCGTCCGAAATGCTGATGTTGTATTATCTTAATACTTCTGTAGCGAATTAGCTCTGAGGGGAAATATTAATAATTATTCATAACTCATTATGATTATTCATTATGATTAATTATGAATATTTGAATCAGTTAACTAGATTAACTTGATGTAGCTACATTTACATTACAATCATTCAATCAGTTTGTCCTAAGGACGTTCAGTATTGATTATTAATTTAATTCTTAGAAAAGGATATTTTTCATGGCCACAGAAAAATAATTATTTCTTTGAATTTACCTAAGCGCCAGTGGCGGCTCCAGAGATTTTCTGTTGCAGGTGCTATGGGGATGCTTAACACTTAAGAGAAGGTGCTTTGAATTTTGCGGCGTCATTATGGCATTATGAAGTCGCATTGGACCACCCTGGTATAAATTAATGCGTACATTAACTATATTCGTTCCGCAACTATATATATATATATATATATATATAATTATAATAGGCCTAAGTATTCAACGCAAGGGCTATAGATACAACATACATAAGCCTGCCAATGTAAACCTCTGAAAATATTATTTCACACAATTATGTCACAGTCGAGCCCTGAATACAACGGAGCAGCAACAGACACACGCTTCGGCCTAAAATGCTCAGATCACGAAATCACACAGCCAGTTACCAACACACTAGTCTGACCTAGGGTTGCCACCTTTAGTGTGGTCAAATAAGGGACACCCATTCATTTATTTCGAAAGAACTCTTTAGAGCCTATTTGGTGTACTTTAAAGGGATAGTTCAGCCAAAATGAAAATTCTGTCATCATTTACTCGCCCTCATGATGTCCAAACCTGTATGAGTGTATTTGTTCTGCTGAACACAAAAGAAGATATTTAGAAGAAAGTTTGTAACCAGGCTGCTTTGGGGGCACCATTGACTTCCATAGTAATCTTCCTGTGTGTTCAACATAACAAAGAAATGTATACATGTTTGGAACAACTTGAGGGTGAGTAAATGATGACAGAATTTTCATTTTTGGGTGAACTGTCCCTTTAAGCAGTCATTCTGAACCAGTAATCACTTTTTTGAATTTCAAAAATTATTTTTTTATTTTTTATTAAAGGGGCTATATGCAACTTTTCCCCAAAAATAAACGTAACAATAGCCTTTTTATTTTACCATTTATGACTCAAACATCTCCTGATGAGCATACTGACACCTTGTCCGCTCAAGGTGGGTGCACCTATAAGCCTGTATCCTATTTTTCCTATTTTCTGGCGGGTCGTTTTTTTCCCGCGCTGTCTGCGGATGTGACGTCACCACCGCTGCGAGAGCGAGCAGAAAATAATAGCAGTTCTGTTTTTTGGCCACAGGTGTCAGTCGCGAGTTTAAATTTCAGAAAAACACATATAGCCCCTTTAATTTACTTAAATTATGACTATATTATCATGTAATTATTTGTCCCATTTTTATCTAAATATTTTTTAAATGTCATAAACTTTATATGACAGGATTATTTATTATGTATGATTAATATAGCCTAGCTAAATTATAAATTAATAATAACATTTATTAGGCTATAATGTATTAATTACCCTGTCTAAAAAATGTATAATTCTGTCTGCCAAGCTCTGATAATGTATGGAATATTATATTATATATTATCCATTAAAAAAAAACTATAGGCCTATACCTTTAGAAGCACGGATGTGTCTGTCACATAGACCGGTCTGTCACTGCTGTTGCTTTAAGTCAGTCAGTCTGAGACACTGAAATGCTTCTCATAAAGTGTGCAGTTGGCCTGAGGTTCATCATGAGTTACTGGACAGACCCATTGATACCTTTTTGATATTCAGCTCTATATCTGGAGATCTTGCGTTCAAACGGTGGAAGCGACGCGAGCTCGATATGTTTTAAAAAAAAACATGGGAGGGAAAGTTTACAGGCACACGGCACAGCGCATGTTCTCGAGACTCCACCACTATGGCAACAAAGCCGATAAAACGCAATCACGCACAAATGAGCTCCTGTACTACTTATTGTGAAATTGATTTCTTTATATTTGCTATCAGTATTCTCCACACTGCAAAATCTGTATGTTAATTGAACTATGTGTGGAGTGTGGACCTATGTAAAATATGGGACAATTTGCATCCCGTATTGGTTTGATACGGGACGCGTCATTTTGCTTGTAAATACGGGACGATTCCGTATTTTACGGGACGGGTGGCAACCCTAGTCTGACCTGCAGCACAAACCGTAACATTAGCATCCTCAATGGAAACCGCCGCCGCCGATTCTCCGTCTTCAAGAGATTACCCAAGATGGCGGCGCGAGTAGTTCGCGAGGCTCTGGGTCTCTCCAGATTCTGCAATTTTGCGGTATTTTTCCTGCTCATCTCGGGTCTGTTCGTTCAGAATAGTTGTGCCTTAACATCGTACACCCGTGGTGAGATTTTGGATATTGGTTTGCGAATTTCCGACAGTTTTATGGACAATCTTCGACTCCTTCCTGAGATCGCTAGGACACCCGAGGCTATGCACTCTACCCGGCCGGGCGGAAGTGCTCGCAGGCGGCGCCGAGATCGTAAACAAAGGCTGGGAAAACGCGGAGGTCTGAGAGCTAAGCTAAGGCTAAAGCTAAGGCTAACCCCACATCGGCTCTCTTTACCCAGTATTTTCCTTGCCAATGTACTAGTGAACAAAATGGAGGAGATTCGACTCAGCATCACACACAGCAAGAAACTTTTGAACTGTAACGGCCTAATCTTCACGGAAACCTGGCTAAACGGCGGAATACCGGACACCGCTATTGAGCTAGCGGGATGCCACACGCTCCGGGCGGATAGAACATTAGATGGCTCCGGTAAGACCAGAGGTGGTGGATTGTGCATTTACATTAACAAAGCCTGGTGCACAAACTCTGCTATTGTTGGGAGTCATTGTTCAGCTAACCTCGAGTTTCTCATGGTTAAATGTAGACCGTTTTATCTACTGCGGGAGTTCACTTCCACCATTATAACTGCAGCCTATATTCCCCCGGATGCTGATGCCAAGCTTGCTATGAAAGAACTTCATGCAGCCATCAGTAAACAACAGACTGATCACCCGGAACCTGCTTTTATTGTTGCAGGTGACTTTAATCATTCAAATTTAAAGTCAGTGCTACCCAAGTTTCACCAGCATGTTTCCTGCCACACCAGAGGAAACAAAACCTTAGACCATGTTTACACAAACATGGCTGGTGCTTACGTTGCGACACCCCTCCCCCACCTGGGACAGTCAGATCACCTGTCTTTGTTCCTCATCCCCAAATATGCACCCCTCATCAACCGTGTGAAGCCATCAGTGAAGACCATCAAGGTGTGGCCTGCGGGGGTTGATTCCACACTCCAGGAAAGGTTTCTACACACAGACTGGAGTGTGTTTGCTTCTCAAGCCACCAGTGGCGCTCACACGGACATTGACTTCTACACCTCCTCTGTATTGGATCATATCAATACCACCATTGACAGTGTTACAACCCAGAAACAGATCACCACATACCCAAATCAGAAGCCATGGATGAACAGGGAAGTGCGACTCCTGCTGAAGTCACGCAATACTGCCTTCAGATCAGGAGATGCACAAGCCTACAGTACATCCAGAGCAAACCTGAAGAGGGGCATCAAAAAGGCCAAGCACTGCTACAAGCTAAAGATAGAGGGTCACTTTTCCAACTCTGACCCTCGACGCATGTGGCAGGGCATCCAGGCCATCAGTGACTACAAACCCCCCCCACTCCACCCCCGCAGCCACTGATGTCAACTTCCTGAATGAGCTAAACCACTTTTATGCTCGCTTTGAAAGAGACAACAGAGAAACTGCCACCAAGCTCAAACCCTCAGCTGACCCACCAATCACACTCTCCACCACAGATGTCTGCAAGGCACTGAGCCGGATCAGCGCGCACAAGGCTGCTGGACCAGACAACATCCCTGGTCGTGTTCTCAGGGCATGTGCGGAGCAGCTCGCTGAGGTTTTTACAGACATTTTCAACCTGTCTCTTGCCCAAGCAGCTGTACCATCATGCTTTAAACGCACTTCCATTGTGCCAGTGCCAAAACACTCTAACCCGAGGTGCCCTAATGACTACCGCCCTGTAGCACTCACACCCATCTTCATGAAGTGCTTTGAGCGGCTGGTCCTGGAACATCTAAAAGACTCTCTACCATCCACATTGGACTCACACCAGTTTGCCTACCGCAGCAATAGGAGCACAGAGGATGCCGTTTCCATGGCACTGCACTCTGTGCTCACTCACCTGGACAATAAGAACACTTACGCACGCATGCTGTTTGTCGACTTCAGCTCAGCATTCAACACTGTCATCCCAACCAAGTTAATAGCCAAACTTGGAGACCTGGGCATCAATACCTCAATGTGCAACTGGATTTTGGACTTCCTAACTGACAGACCCCAGAATGTTCGTTCAGGATTCACCTGCTCCACATCCATCACTCTTAACACTGGTGTACCACAGGGCTGTGTGCTAAGCCCGTTTCTCTACTCCCTCTTCACCGCCGACTGCAAGCTTGTGTATGGATCTAATTCTATCGTCAAGTTTGCGGACGACACTACGGTGATTGGTCTCATCAGCAACAACGATTAGACTGCCTATAGGGAGGAGATCCAGCACCTGGCCACATGGTGCACCGAAAATAACCTGCTCCTCAACACCACCAAAACGAAGGAGCTCATCGTGGACTTCAGGAAGGAGTCAAGAGGCACACACGACACCATCCACATCAATGGAATGGCTGTTGAACGTGTCTCCAGTTTCAAGTTCCTGGGGATCCACATCTCGGCGGACATGTCGTGGACGACCAACACCTCCAGCCTGGTCAAGAAGGCTCACCAGCGCCTCTTCTTCCTGAGGACACTGAGGAAGAATCAGCTCTCCTCGGCTATCCTGGTGAACTTCTATCGCTGCGCAATAGAAAGCATCCTGACCAACTGTGTGGCAGTATGGTATGGGAGCTGCTCTGTTGCGGAGGACTCCTCTCACCCAGCCCACAGACTGTTTTCTCTCCTGCCCTCCGGCAGGCGTTTCAGGATCCACCGGACCAGGACCAGCAGACTAAAGAACAGTTTTTTCCCCAGAGCTGTCTCTTTACTGAACTCAAACCCCCGTTGATCCACTTCCCTCATATACTGATAACTCTCCTACCTCACATCCACCTTCACTTTGTTATTTGCACTACCGACTGTTTATTACAGTAACAACTGTTTACTTATGCATTTTGCACTACCATACCGTAACTGGATTATGCTCATTTGCACTGCCGACTGTTTTTACAGTACCAACTGTTTACATTTGTATTTTGCACCGTACTTCCAACTGTAATATGCAATCACTTCCACTGCACTTTTACACTTTTTTTTCGGATAGCTTCTGTCCATAATTTATTGCACTACCTTAATCTACTGCCATATTCCTCATTTTAGCCTAACATATCATTGTATACCTCTATCTGTAAAATTCTGTTTATAGTAATAGCCATCTGTATATTATATTATATTCATAGTACATATCCACCTGTAAATTCTGTTTATAGTAAAAGCCATCTGTATATTATATTCATAGTACATATCCACCTGTAAATTCTGTTTATAGTAATAACCATCTGTATATTATTCACTGTACATATTCACCTGTAAATTCTGTTTATAGTAATAACCATCTCTCTATTTATAGATATATTTATATATACTCAGTACATATCCATGTCCTGCACTTATGCAAACGTTGTATATCCTGCACTTGCTGCTATTGCACTTCTGGTTAGACCTAAACTGCATTTCGTTGCCTTGTACTTGTACTTGTGTAATGACAATAAAGTTGAATCTAATCTAATCTAATCTAATCCCCAGGATTTTCTTGTTCCTGAGGCTCTATGACGACGAGTGTTGTGTCTGCACCTTCACAGTCTCGTTTCTCGTTTCAGGATGTGACTCAGAACGTGGACGTTTGGGGAGCAAAAAACGATCCATTTTGGTGTAACGTTATTTTATTTTGCTAAAACTCGCTATCAAAAACAAGCTGAAATAAGTTAAGGTCAGAGGTTCGCGGGCGCCGAGCCCATTGGCCAAAGAAGATCACCTGTTTGGGCCTCATGTTATTTTAGACTAAAATATATATAATTTTAAATTATTATTTAATTCCTATTTTAAAAACATGAAAAAGAATATTCAAACATTACATTAAAATATAAATATAAAAAAAGTTACAGACATTTCTTGGGGGTGCTGGGCAGGTGCTATGGCTATTATAGGGGGAGCTGCAGCACCACCTAGCCCCCCCTGGCGCCGCCACTGCTAAGCGCTTAGAGCGCATTAGCAAGATTGATCATTTAAGGGACAATTTGTTTGCAGGCAGGAAGTCAGGACCAAACACATATTGTGCTCAAACTTTAATAACTAAATCACGGAACAAGACTAAAACTAACATTAAACATACGGACATAATAGATACATGACACAATACATACATGATAAGAGGTAAGGTTAAAGTGGTTGGAGGGAAAAGGGTCAGAACAGATGGATTACGTTATGCAGAAAATCTAGAACCTTTGTGAAGAACTATCATTAATAAACTTCTTTGTCTGAACAAAGAGTTTACAGTTTTATTAACATATTAACAAATTACGGTCACTATAAGTCTCTGAGAATAAAACAGAGGTAAAATATGGAAGCTTGAGTCTTAGATCTTTTTAATGATGTATAGTTTGTCAAGGTAATTACTTACATCTGACAGTAATTTTGAGCTAATTCAAACAAAGAAAGCTTCAGTGCGTCCTCGCACAGGTTTTTGCGTTTAATATTCACAGATGCTAACAGAATAAACTTAGCCTACCACAATCAGCTGCTGAATCCATTGCTCTGAACAGAACATGAACAGCTTTCCATGAGGAGAATTATTCCTCAACGCATGTCAAAACGATGTAGCTGAAGTGTGGCGCTTCACTTGAAGTGTTTGTTTGGCATTTAGCCTGAGCTGTAGAAGACCGTCCGAGGTGAAATCACAGGAGATAGTTTGTGGGTTCCGTCCGATGGCTTTGACGTGGCGATCACGTTCTTCTGGATTGGATGAAGAAGGAATGATGAGCTTGCGTGGTTGCTTCGAATTCATTGAGGATGAGAAAATTGCACATGGCGTGCAGAGTTTGGACCTCCTGGTCCATGGCCTTGTGAGGCCTTTGGCTTGGTGTGGGTAAAGGCCTGCCATTTGCACGGCCTGTAGGGCGGGAGCCCACAGACACAGCGTGTTGTCCGTGAAGCAGGAGAAGAGAGAGGAGGGACGAGTGCCTTGCTCCTTAAGAAGTCTGCAGGAGGTCACCACCTCCTGAAGTAGACTTAACCAATGAGATTGTTGGGATTTCCAAGCGGGCAAATCTCATCTGGGGATTTATGGCTCTTTGTTTCAAACCGGATTCAAAAGGGTCTGTGCCCCTTTATACTCTAATTAATGCAACAAACACATATTGCCTCTTACGAGAACTTGACATACATGAAAGTGTAAGTTGTGAAGCGAGCATTAATTTGATAGGAGACATGACATATATAAGGTTACCTGAAATAGTATGTTGTTCATAAGACATTCTTAAGTTACAATGCAATGCAATTACCATACAATGCAACCGACCCTTTACAAGACAGTTATGTGTGTACATACAAGGTCCTAGAGTGCTTGTTCATTTATAGACGGTTTGTCTATAACTTGAGGCAAAAGCATGTGTTTTACAGGCTGTGTCTTTCCCCTGTGGACTTTCCATGTGGCCACATTCCTTTGGTGTCGTAAAACATCTTATCAGTTTTGTTTCCAGGGTAAAAACCGAAGATCCTTCTCTGTGGTGTTGGGGGAAGGTCTGTTATTCAGCACAAAGTATTTAAAACATATTTGTTAAATGTAACAGACAATTAAGTGTCTGATTTGCCTCAATCACTACACCTCCCTTCATGTGTTTTTGACCTACCTTAGCAACCGTTTGTTCACCAATCTTATGCACCAAAAATCGTGCTTTCATTTCAATATGGGTGGTATCCAATAAAAAAATGTTAATTAAAAAATTTATAAATGGAGTCAAATCACAGAAACCGCAACAATGGTTTTAATATCAATGTCAGGTAAGAATAAGATGCCTGTCTACATTTTATGGAAGTTTATTATAAACAGCCACTTTTAGAAAATCATGTGAAATTAATTTGTTTAATAAATTTTAATTATATCAGTAAATAATTAATTAAAATACATATGTGTCAAAAGTGATCTTTGCAAACACAGCACATGACCTTCTGTAAAGCACATGTATAGAAAACACACACACGCCCTCCTCTGTTAAAAACAAAAAAGTACTGTCTGAATGATGTACATGAAATCACAGATGTCAGGTGATAAGAATTGTAACTAAAATCTCATTTAGAAAATTAGTCTTGTCCGAATAGTGATATAGTGTCATAGTTTAATTTCAAATGTGAAGTTATCATTTGCTGCAATATGATTTTAAATCCGTTAAATGTAAAAGAACTATCAAAATACTCTAAATATACTACATTTACTGCAGCAAATATAATAGTTAACCACAACAGCCTCATCCATGAGATAATTTAAATTTATATGAATTTCATGTCATAGGATGTCATAGGTCACTTTTAAATGAGTGCAGCTTAAGTTTTAAAATCTTAAAAGTCCTTAACCCCTAGGAGTCTGAGCTCTTTTGGGGCCCTTTAGAAGTTTTGACATGCTCTGACATTTGTGTTTTTTTCAGTTGCTTATAAACATATTAATGGCAAAAGCATAATTACACTGTATTCAGCACAAACTGGGCTACCATAATATCTAAGCAACATGAATGTACATGCTTGTATTTTTGAAAGAATAATGTTTATGCATGGTTTTTGAAAAAATTAAAATAAAATGAAGGCCTCAAAACACACAATAGATCTGTGTCCACAAGACTTTTGGCTAATGGGTGTTGTTGCCTAGAGTTTTTGCTTCAAACTGATGTGAGAATCATTGAGCGTACACATTCACATAAAACAATACACTGATTTAAAATTTGTAAGACACTTTTTCTTTACAAAGCCAGTATGCGAGGAGGCATGAAAGATCATGAATAATGATGGGTATCACACCTGAGAGACAAATAACTGCATAATGACCTGCATAATGAATGGGCTTCAGGTATGTGACTGAGAGGGAGCAACAGAAGCAAAGGAAATATACATTTTTTGTTGTTTATTTAGAATGTAGTCAACAAAGGCCTATTATATTTTAAATGATCAAAAGATTTGACTACACTGAAAACAAATGCTCTTCTTATTTAATATTTTTTCTTGTTTCCAGTCCAAATATTAAATATTCTTAAAACAAGATTAATTTACTAGATAAGTACAATTTTCTGGGGGGAAAAATCAAAATGAAGTGAGTTTTTGCTTAAAACAAGCTAAATTATCTGCCACAACAATTTATGATTTATTTAAAACAGCAGCGCTTTGCCCCAAAAAATGAAAGGATAAGTATTTGATTACCACCGTTTTGGTAATGTATTTGTATTAAATCATAAAAATAAATATTTCTTAGGACTCTATTATTCTTAAAGTTGTTAATCTAATTCATCATCATATATGTAATTTCTGGGATAGTTTAATTAAAGGCTAAATAGAGGGGAATGCTTGTGTGTGTGTGTGTGTTTGTGTGTGTTTGTGTTAGAGTCACCCCCCATGGCCCCTCCAGACTGAAGGGTGAGAGGAACTGTTCTGGCTGATTAAAATCTGATTGAAGTTCAGAAAGGGCCATCGCCAGTATCTTCTGGTCATCTTCTAGCTGGCCATTAAACAGTCGGAGGTGCCATTTGACTCAGACGCGCCGGAGCCAGTGGGCCAGAAATGTAATTTATATGCAGAGCTGTTTGGAGGAAAGCATCTCTGATCACTTTGATCCTAGTTGGGAGACACTCCAGACGCTACAGTTGTTCGTTTGCTCTTCCCATTTCACCACAAACAGTTTTTCTAACCTGGCTTTGACAATATCAAACAGCGTCTGATACTGGAGAAGCGGCAATTCAAACTATATTCCCGCAAGCAGTAAGCAGGGATTTTATCCACTTATTGACTGTCTAAACAGTTTCTGATTAAAAAAAAGTTTCTTAGTGAGACAACATTAACGATAACATCCCCTGTGTTGTCTAGATCCAACACAAGATGCTACTACAGTAACAATAGGAAACTCCAAGTAGCATACATAACAGTATGACAAATGTCAAATGACAAACGTTAATATTATTTCCTGCCAGTGTTATCATATAAATCTACAAAATACAACCGTAGATACGTATAGCAATCCCTTTTGTCAAATAGAATTATAATTTAGCCTATATTTCATCAACAACTCAGGAGCTAACTATGTTAGTTTAGTTGCTTACAGATAGCTCACTCGATCCTTCTAGCTAAAGTCACCTTCTCCACCACTTAAGTTGAAACGATAGTCATTTGACAAAAAAAAACCCTTTACTGTACTGTACAAACAACATATTTACGCGCTATCCAGTTTGCTGTTTAGAGTTTGTGATTCTAAGTGAAGAAGTAATGTGCATTGTCCCTTATGAATTTTTTTTTTTAAATGTAATTTGCTAATCCAAATATAAAGTGAATTGCAGTGATCAAATTACTTTTTCAGAATTCTTCAAAGAAATACATTTGTGTACTTTTTTTTTTTTACCCATGGCTTCACAGATAATATTAACTCACCAAGGTTTATTTTGGGTGCATTAAATTAATCTGATGGACTAAACAATAATTTCCATTTTAAAGTTCATTAAAATTAAAAAAGAGACAAGCAGGCCATGGGAGCTTCAAGACCATTTGAATATAATTTTAGGGGCAGATAAATGCAGCAATCAAATCTAAAAGCACAAGCACAGCATAGTCCCCAGAGTCTCCAGTTTATAGAACATCATTTAAAACCTTCACCAGTGCTGTCTCTGCAGAGTGCTGTCTAAAACCAGTTTGGAAAACTTCAAAGATCTTATTTTCACCTAGAAATCTTTGCAACGGATGTAGGACTGTTTTCTCTCTTTTGTTTTTTGCATGGGACTAACATGGGACTTTGTATGTGTTAACAAATCAGGTACCTGTTTCAGGACACCAACTGATCATAGTAAGGAGATGAGGACCAATTGCAAAACAAATTGTTTAAGTAAATACAGGGGAATAACATCAGTAGAGGAGCCAGTCTAACCAGGGCTCAGATCTTGGTTTATGTTGTCTTTACAGGTGCCAATGAGACTAAGACACTCACACAGATAAGGTTAAACCTAGATATGCAGGTTGCACTAAGTGCAAATAGCCCGGCTTGTTGGCAGAGGCTATTTACTTTAACTCTGCCCACTGACGTCTGGTTGGGCCAGACAGATTTACGGAGGATGCTGGATTGTCAGGAGTAGCGATATAGTGTAGGGGTAAGGCAGAACTTTTTGACACAAATCGACCCGAGTTCGATCTACCCCCTTTTCCCATCACATATCAGATCGGAAATGCATTTATTTTCAATACAAATAAAGAAAATATTAATAAAGTGGAAATAAGTGTCTAATGTGTGTTTTAATAATAAAGTGTTTATCAATAATTGTTAGGGGTAGGTGTAGGGAGAGATTTATTGTCCCAATAAGGCAGCATTAATTTAATAATTTTTATAAATATAATAATTTACACTTTTTTTCATTATTGCATACTGTTTAATGTACAACAACACTGAGATGCAAATAGTATCTACCCTTTATATGTATAAATAGCATCTAACTACTATTTACACTTATTTAAAAGAAAATACTGCTATTTCACCATAGTGTAAATAGAATCTATCACTGTGTAAATACCAGCTATCGCTAATTGTACTTAGTTTAAATCGCTAATAAAATATGCTCTTTTCACTTCAGTGTAAATAGAACATAACTCTGTTTGGGTGTGTTTGTGTTGGGATGGGGCTAATGAGGAGAGTATTGCTTTCTTACTGAAAAAGTATTTCAGCAGCCATTTAAAAATAAATTGCCCAGAGGGAGTTTATTTTTATTTAGTAATGACAGACCTGTTGTGTAGAAGACAACTGAACAAATGAGAAACAGAGTGAACAACACACACACAAATATCTATCTCAAACATATGCAACCAGATGACCATTGTCTGTAACGGGATGGTGTTTGTTACATCGACCCATATGGCCTGTCTGTGGGTCAAAGGGGTTACTGCCCACACCTTTAGGGTTAGTTATCTGAGCTGGCTGCATGCTGTTTGTGTCAGTAAGATTTACAATGGCCCACTCACTGGGGAGTTTTGAGAAGTGTAAGCTATTAGTGTTCGGTTGTCAAAGTTCTGTGAATATGCAGGTGATCAGTAGGAGCTGAGATAGCACATTTCATGAATGAATGGATGATTTTGTTATACATAAATGGTAATCCATACAGTTAATATAGCAACTGCATTGATCCTGCAAAAGAGAAATTTAATTTGACACAGCAGCACAAAAAGAAAGAATAATTAACATACAAAAGAGTAAATATCCATAAATAGCTAAAACATCAGGAATTCAAAACATTTAAATATCCAGATTTTTAAAGACCTAAAGGTCAGTCACTAGGTGATCTATAGTTAGAACTATTCATGGAGTGGGAGGTCCTGGATGCAGTGTCATTGTGAGGTCTAATTGCTGCTGGGGCAAAAGAGCCCTGCAAACACTTTAAGGCCCGTGGCTAAATGAATCAGTGGCTGAACGTCCTCCTGAGCACAGTTCAGCATGGAGAGGATGAGAAGGGTTGTCCATGATCTCTTTCTGCTTTCCCCTCATCCTCCTCTCGGTCACTGCCTCCATACTCTCCAGTTCCATCCCCATTACAGAGCTGGCCTTCCTTACCAGCTTACCTAGTTTAAACCCTTCTAGAGGTGTAAATTGGAACCTTAGTAGAAGCAGATGGAGATACAGCCTGCATGATAAGTCAAATCTGTTAAAAAAACTGGTTGAACTTATTCGCTTGATATGTTGTTCCTTCAACTTCTACAGCTGACCTTTCTGTGCCTTCTCCACTCCCCTCCACACTTTCCTTGATTTATTCTGTTGCAACATCCCCATGTAGTGATTATTACTCAATTCACTGATGACGTCAGTGATTTTTAGATCACATGTCACTTAAGGTGTGGTTATGAGTGTATCAGATGACCCCTCCCCCTTTTTGATACGGGGCACCATCTAAGAATACTATCTTAACAATATAAGAACACTCTCAAAGGAGCTGTTCAATAATTCAGAATGAATGTAAATTAGAGGGAGTTGGTCAGCTGATTTATCTGAAGGATTTGTGAGTCTGGATAACTAGTAGAGTCTTTGATCATCAACACAATGAAGACACAGTGTAATAAAATGAATGAAGTTTATTAACAATAGATATGCAAGAGTAAATACTTCAATGATTAATAATGCTAGTAATTAATATACACTTCTAAAGGATAGTAAACTAATAACCAAAAATAAAAGTAATGAATGAAACAATAAACTGATAAATGATATGAACACAGAATGGATAAATGCAATGCTGTTGAACAGAATGTAGCAATGGAAGAGAATTGTATAGGAATGCTTCTTATGGAAACCACCTAATGGTTCTAGCGAATGGTGATAAATAAATGCTTATTTATCATTAAACAAATAATAGGGGTGTAACGGTACACAAAACTGACGGTTCGGTACGTACCTCGGTTTTGAAGTCACGGTTCGGTACGGATTCGGTACAGCAGTTTTACAAAATTGCTTTTTATTAATTTTTATTCAACAGTGGTTTAATGAAAAAAAATTGTGTCTGTCCTTAAATTAATTCAGTTATAACTAAAAGTTTCTTAAAGATAATGCTGTAAACTATATAGGGAGCCCTTACTTACATATTGCTATTAAAGATTAACAACAGAGCCCAAACTATTAGCCTAAATTCAGTTGCTATTTATTTTTAGATATAATAATCAACACTCATAAGCTTCACATAAGGCAGTTTTTGCAGTAACTTCTAAATCGAATTATTATAATTTTTTCTCCAATTTTTTGTTGAAATATAATCATTTAGTGGCTGTCATTTTCATGACAGGTTTATTTAAACATACATTAAATAAACAAGACATCACTAACAGGCTAAGTAGTATATAATGAATATATATAGGCTAATATAATGAATATATAGGCTAATATAGTGCATGTATTCAGTGAAAGAGTTAATCTCTCTAATGCTGCGTTCACACCAAACGCGAATTGAGCGTCAAAATCGCGTCTACCGCGTCTAGTTTCACGCGCGTACATTTTGAATGCATTCGCGCGTCAGCAGAGAATTGGACGCGCGTAGAAATCGAGCGCTGGAAGCGAAATTGACGCGCGTTCAAGGCACTCCAGTAGAAATATGTCATAAAACACCACTCTGCCTCTTTTCATTTTCATTAAACATATATATTAAGCATTAATAGCCACACAAATGTGGTCCAGGCAACTCCTACATTATCTTCACTGCATGTGTTTAAATATCCTTAAAATATAAAGTTATGAAACTTCTCTTTGCCCTCAGTCAAAACGATTTGGCAGACAACAAATTATATATTCATGAGAGCAAAGATCGCCCGTTAGATCCACACAAGACGAACCACTACAGGACATCAGAGCCAGCGGCAGACGCCATAAGGACTGGCCGAGGAAAGGCTGCCTTCGCTGGGGTTATGAGCAGTGATTGCCCGGTGATCGCCTGGATCTCACAACTCCAAAAACACAAGATTATTTTTTTTAAATAGGCGCTCTCTTTATAAATAAACCACAGATTTGAGCTTTAAACAACTACATTCCCACCTGAAAACGTCTTAAAACTACATTTTGTGACACAATACTACTGTTTTTAATTTATGCAGGGTTTCTCATACACGTCACTTTACCACATGACAGCAGCGAGCAGGCTCCTGATTGGTTAACGCGGCACGAATTGACGCCAAAGTTCAAATTTTTCAACTCGGGCGTCAGACGCGAATTCGCTTCAAACGCGTGAATGCACAAAAGCACCATTCGCGTGTAAAGCGCGTATCGCGCAAGACGCTCAATTCGCGTCCAATTCGCGCCATTCGCGCGAACTGGACGCGCGAATGAGGCGGATTCGCGTCCTTCGCGCCGCGCGTAACGCGCCTCCCGCGCCGCGGGACCTCCAGACGCGCGTCAACGCGCCTTTCCATTGACTTAACATTGAAATCACTCGCGCCAGACGCTCAATTCGCGTTTGGTGTGAACGCAGCATAACGTTAGTGAGCTAACAGCTGTGGACACTGACTTCTGAGGTAAACGTGATTCTACACGACATTGTTTACCAGCTGTTTTATTGTCTTTCCGCGGTTGAATCACCGATGGAGTGATTACACAACATATGATACGTTTCAGTAAGTTGTAATGTATCCTCAACAAGATATTAATTTATATTTATTCTCTTCCTGATCGCGACGCGTTCACTCGCGCGGCGCGCGCTGCCGCTTGAAGTTGAACTGATACGCGTCTATCAGTCACGTAACATTAAAGAGCATTAAAATGCATTTATCGTTTGAATTTCGTGATAAAATGGACTGAATACTCAATATGTTCGTGTGGGAACTAGGATTGAAGTGTGTTCCGCGCTTTAAACAAGCCGACTGTTAACTGTTAAAGATTGCATTCATAACCGTTCGGTACACGCGTGCACCGAACCGAGAGCCTTGTACCGAAACGGTTCAATACGAATACGTGTACCGTTACACCCCTAACAAATAATAAACCTATTATTTGTAACAAGCTGACCTCCGGTAACTGTTATCTAAGCAGGTTAGAAAACATATGCTGCATGTATAAACTAATGCCAAGGTCTCTAGACAGAGGTTTGGTAAGTTTATATTTACGTTCCACACAGTCAGGTGATCGGTCCGGCAGTAGAGACGTCTTCCACTGGTTATGCGGGTAGCGTGCAGTGGGAAGGCGCAGAGCTGCAATCCAGTAGTCGTTGCCACGCTGGGCTGAAGGATGCAGAACTTTGGTTGCGCCGAGAGGGTCCTTAGGAAATGGACCAGGCAGCTGGGTCAGTCGAATCTTCACAGGGTCCGTTGCAGGCTGGCTGCGTCACTGAGGAGCCGTGTGGGACAGGCAATGTCTGCCGATGCAGAGGTCCTTGGTGGACCGGGCTGTGCTGCTGGAGTCGTCGAAAGGGTCAGATAAAATCTCTCAGTGAGAGAATCCTTCTTGCAGCTAGAGTGCAGCCGAAAGCAATATAAAAGGTTTTGCTCGCAAAAGCTCAACCTCAACAGTCTTGTAGTCTCTTTCCTCATCAGGTCAGAAACTCAGGACGTGATGTGTCTGTTAGTGTCTCCTTCCCCGTCGGGTTAGAAACGCAGAAGAAGGGTGTGTCTACCCGGGGGACATATTTATCCCTTTTCGATTAGGAGGAGATTGAAATCCGGTGCCTTTCCAATCCTGGAGTGTGATTGGCTACTGATGTCCAAAGTAGCCCCAATGTTTCCCACCCTAGTGTGGAACTCATTTGCATAGCATAAAGTGGCATGTCAAGACAATGTCTTTAATGTTTTACCCATGCATTATTTCTTTACCAAACCTCTTTTAAAATATAAAAGGCATCAAATGGAACAGATAGAGATCAAATATGATAAGAAACGGTTAAGTCATCGTACACACATTTGTTTGTCTGTTAATGGATCTGTTCCTTGGACTGTTGTGTTTACAGTCTATGACCATTAACATAAACAGTGCTTGGTGTGAAGATGAAGTGGATGAGTTGCAGTTTATATACATTTAAGGCCTCCAAACATGTGTATGAATGGATTTAGATAGATCTCTGTGGCCTCTCTTTTGCTGCTGCATCCAGGAGGTCCTGAAGGAATTTTTATGGCAGCTCTTGCCTAAACCTTAGGAATGAGTTTGGTGGTTAAAGTCAACTTTTAGACCATTGAGAGTCCTCTCCTTGGTGGTAGTGGGTGCAGAAGGTCAAGAGTAAGAGGTGTATGGCAGTTGTCTTGGCATCTTATCTGATGTTGCTGAACATTTGTTTATGTTCATTCACCAAGGGTCCAATCACAGTGTGGCACATCTTCCACCACACCGGTAGTTAGAGAGGGGCCTTGCCATAAACTGGTCTCTGGAATGCCATCCTAACTGATGTTCACCACACCCCCAATTATATTCTTATAGAAGTCCTTAGCCCTCCTCAGCTCCTTCTGTCAAATCAAATTCAATTTTATTGATAAAGCACATTTAAAATCAACCTTGGTTGGCCAAAGTGCTGTACATGAAAGTAAAAAGAAAAATACACTAAAAAGTTACAGAAGATTAAAAGCACAAGAAAAAAAAAATTGTTTTTAGCATGAATTTAAATTCTAATGTAGGAGCTATTTTAACATGTAGTGGTAGGTTGTTCCACAACTTCAGGCCAGCCACTGTGAAAGCTCGATCACCCCTGCGTTGTAGGCGAGATCGTGGGACAGACAGGAGATGTTGATCTAAGTGACCTGGGGCCGTATTCACGAAACATTTTGTCTAACCACTAAGAGTTCTCCTAAATGCCTAAAAGTTCTTAGTTAAGAGTTGTGTCTTAAAACCTATTCACAAAGCTGCTGAGATCAACTTTTACAAAGGAATAGAGTGTAGTCTTAAAGGATTAGTTCACTTCAAAATGAAAATTTTACACATAATTGTTTTCAATGGCAACCAACGGATTGAAGGTCCAAATCAACCCTTACAGGTTCATCCCCAAGCTTGGTGCTCAGGCCATCTTTTGATCAGAGTAAGCCACAGCCCTGGCCCCCTGGTTGAAACCCAATCTCTTACCCAGAGTCAGGGGTGAGCTTGGGGACAGTCCCGAGACGAATGGTGGTCGCCACAGATGCCTCCAAGTATCCGGGCGAACCGGCCTTCGACTCATGGTCGAGCACAAAGACACTTCAGGCAATTCAACTGCCTGGAAATGCTGGCAGATGTGTTAGCCCTCAAGACCTTCCTACAACGTCTTTCAGGTCACCACGTCTTGGTCTGTACAGACAACACGAAAGTGGTTTCCTACATAAATCGCCATGGCGGGCTCAGGTCGAAACGGCTGTACAAACTAGCCAGAGGTCTCCTCCTATGGGCAAATGGCAACCTGTGCTCACTAAGTGCGGCACACGTGCCGGGCAGACTGAACCAGGGAGCAGATATGCTGTCCCAGGGCCAAGTGTCCCTAGGGGAATGGACCCTCCATCCCCAAACTGTTCAAATGATATGGAATGTTTTCGGGAGGGCAGAGGTCAAGTCAAGTCAACTTTATTTATATAGCGCTTTTTACAATGCCAATTGTTTCAAAGCAGCTTCACAGTGTTAAACAGGAAAATAATGCAACAGAATTTGATTCGGCTGTACAGCCGCTCTGGAGAAAACAGTGATGTCATTCAGCTCAGTTTAGTTCTTATATAATGTCAATGCGGGCAGATCAGTAATATAGTTGAATATTTTGTGTCCCCAATGTAGCGACTGAGGCGAATCAGACAGATAATCGCTTGTTAAATTTAACAAATATGTTTAAATGCTTTGTGCTTAGTAACATACCTTCCCCCAACACAACAGAGAAAGGTCCCAGAGCTACCATCAGATTAGACTCGGTTTACAACCGAAAGTAATTTGCAGAGAGCTGAGACTCTCACAGAATTTCTGAAAAGGACAAATACACCATCTTATCTCATATAGCCTATATATAACCACTTGAGAAATATTTAAACATATATCCATCTCATGATTTGTTTTTATAGGGTTTGGTCGATGTTAATTCAATCTCTGTTGGATTTATGTTTCAGAATTGCATACTATGGTTAACGAAAATCATGTGTATGGCATGTTTGGTGTCTACGAAGTTGTAATCTAAAGATCTGAATCATTGTGTATAGGATATGTCGATACCTGTGCAACATATTAGTATTACAAGAACCTTTAATAGTTCCTTCAGCATCAACCAATCGGCAAAGGATCTGCTTGAGACAAAGGATCGTAAAACTTTCCCTCCGAAAGCCCGAATACTATTGGCTCTGTGACTGAAGAGGCGTGACCTCTTGCAGACCTTTTAACCCCTAGGAGTCTGAGCTGTTTTGGGACCCTTTAGAAGTTTTGACATGCTCTTACATTTGTGCTTTTTTCAGTTGCTTATAAACACATTAATGGCAAAAGTATATTTACACTGTATTCAGCACAATCTGGGCTACCATAATATTTGAGCAACATGTATGTACATGCTTGTATTTTTGAGAGAAAAATGTTTATGCATTGTTTAAAAAAAAAAAATGAATTAAGGCGTCAAAACACACAATAGATATGTGTCCACAAGACTTTTGACTAATGGGTGTATTTGCCTAGAGTTTTTGCTTTAAACTGATGTGAGAATCATTGAGCCTACTCATTCACATAAAACAATACACTGATTTAAAATTTGTAAGACAGATATTCTTCACAAAGCCAGTATGCGAGGAGGCATGATAGCTAATGAATAATGCTGGGTATCACCTGCGACGACAAAGGAACATAATAGCCTGCATAATTAGCTGCATAATGAATGAGCTTCAGGTATGTGACAGAGAGCAAAAAAAATGTCTTCTTATTTAGTTGAAATTGTACTTATCTAGTAAATGCATCTTGATTTAAGAATGTTTAAATGTGTAGACTAGAAACAAGAAACAAATTACTAAGAATAAATTTTGTTCAACATTTTTTGTACTATTTTTTTTGTTTTTGAAAGTAGTCTCATGCTAAAAAATTTAATAATAAATAATTAAAATGAAGATACAATTTATACAAAACGAAATTAACTTTAAAGAAAGCAATTAACTTTCTACAAAACAAAAAAATAACTTTCTGAAAAACTCCAGAATCATTTATTTAGAATGTAGTCAACAAAGGCCTATCATATTTTAAATGATCAAAAAATTTGACTACACTCTAAAAACGTTTACTATGATTTACTAAATTTTTTTGGTGAAACATTTTTACACTAATAAAATTGAGTAAATTTTAAAGCAGTGTAATCAATTACACACACCGTATAAGTTGAACAAATGCAAGTAAAAAAATGAAGTAGATCTGAGTAACTAAATTTGGCACATTTACAAATAAAATTGAGTAGAACAAATTGAAGGAAAAACATTTAAAAACCAATATTTATGAGTAATATTAACTGTTTTTATTCATAGTAATATAAACTCTTATAGTATAACTTTAATATTAACTTTAATTTCCTCTAAACCTTTGTAAAATACTCCACACAACTACACTTATACATGACATTGGCCTTTATTGTCGATGAGTACAGCAATACAGCATATATTACAGTTTTGACATGTAGGCTATACAATATTGGCAACATTTAAACTCATGTAACAAACATTTTAGAAGTAAAAATTAAACATTTAAAAGTAATTCAAGTCTAATCAACCTGTCTGTTATCCCATTTCCACCGTATCAGCGTCGTTTCTCGAACCTGAGGTGGACTCGCGCTCTGCGGGTGGACTTTGAACTTGAGACCGCCGTCCTGCGTTTCACTCGTTGCTCAAAGATGCTGCAACGCGCCTGACTCCATAACCTGCAATAAACAAACAGTGCACAGTTTTTAGAACATGTGAACATGTAAAACATGTTTTAAGAACATGTAAAACACATTTCTATCATCCAAATTAATTATATTCATTATCTTAAGGAATAAAATCGTGTGTTTTGAGCAAGGGAGTAACGTTTGCACCAGGGGCTTCAAAGACAGATGCCACACCCGTTTAGGTGACTCACATTGCGTCCCTGTATGTTGTTTTGCTATAAATAAAATTATTTTAAGCACAGTAATGATTTTATAGATAAAATAAAACACACAAACCTGAATTTCACAGAGGAAATGTTCCAATTCTGCGACGATGGAAGAAGGAATTCCTCTGGAGACTGAAGAAAATTCAAACTGCAAGCTCACTCAACCGTCGAGCCGTCGTCACGTCAAGGGGTGGGGGAGGGGTGCAGTGTTATAATCAAGTAAAGTTACTCCATTTCTTCAGTGCGTGTTAAAGATTAAAAATCTTGATTTTAATTAAGTAATATTTGTGGTTCTTGAAACAGATCGATTTGATTTTCCTTTCTCAAATATTTTGATGGAAATTTCACAAATATATTAAGTATATTTTAAATAAATAATTGTTTTTTCGAACACTAAATTATTTTACTGAAAAAACCTAAATATAACTGTAAATTTGAGACAAAATTAACTGTTGGATTTTTAGTCAATTATTTTGGTATGTTCAACTCAAAACATCAAGTAAATGATATTTAGAGATTTTATTAAGTTAATAAAGTTAACTATAACTGTGATATTTACTAAGCCACTGAATTATTTTTTAGAGTGTACACTGAAAAAAATGCTCTTCTTATTTAGTTGAAAATTGTACTTATCTACGGTGGCCCAGTAGTGCACAACACAACGAAATTTAAAAAGCATATATAAGTTCACAACATAACGAATTAAATCCAAAACACAACAAAATAAAGCCACAACACAAAGAAATAAAGCCACAACATAACAGAATCAAGCCACAACCCAACAAAATAAAGCCTCAACACAATGAAAAAGCCACAACACAACGAAATCAAGCCTCAACAATACGAAAAATCCACAACAAAACGAAAAAGCCACAACACAACGGAAATGCTCCCGACCACTAGGGGGCTCTCGGAGTGCTGTAAAGTTAGTTTTCCTAACATTGTTCTATAGATTTGCCAGTCTTACAAATATTTAAACACTATGATCAGTTTTAAGTGTTCAATTGTATTTCGACATGAAATATCAATTCAAAATCACCTATGTGCATTATAGCTGCATATTTATTCTCAAGAGCGCTTTGACCCGCTGCCACGGCGCTAAGGGAACGTCTGCCAATTCCACCAAGTTGTTGAAACGTATTATTTGTATGAGTTAAATGTACTTTTTTTTTAATGTTCAAATTCCAATATTGTGTTGTGCATTGACTAAGTCAGTTCCCTTTCGAAAGGGAACTCGCGCTGCGTCAGCTTCGACGCTACGGGGAACGCCTCCGGTGTGACAGGTGCCTGAAATCACATTGAATCACGTCAATCCTATTGACCGGCGACAGCCTATGATGTCATCAAGGTGCGACCAGGAAGTATATAAGGGAGCCTTGCCAACATGACAGTATCTCTTCGTCTTCAGTGACTGTTTTGCCTGTATCCTGGAAGCATCAAACACGAATACCAGCCAAATGAAGTGTACTGAGAAGCAGCGTCACTTCCGCAGGTGCGCAGAAGCCGTGTACCAGGTATCTTACACCTGATGACACTCACTCGCTCTGTGTATACTGTCTGGGGGAAGAGCACGCACGGGAG
>JARQWZ010005891.1:37500-64869 GCA_033150135.1 Gobio occitaniae | reverse complement strand
AGAGACAGAGACAGAGACAGAGACAGAGACAGAGACAGAGAGAGAGAGAGAGAGAGAGAGAGAGAGAGAGAGAGAGAGACAGAGAGAGAGAGAGACAGATGATAAGCGAAGGCAAGCCCAGGTGAGGCTCATCATCACATCCTGATATGGAAAAAGCACAAAGCTTCACAGCAGGAAAAACATCTGAGAGCAAAACATTCAACATATGCCATGTTCTCGCTCCCGCCGAGCATATCAAATCAAATCTCCATCACATCCAGCCCTGGGCACATTATATTATACACATGCATTATGATCCTGTAATTATGATCTCTGTCAACATTCAGAGGAGGATGAGAGAATAAGTTCCAGAAAATAACACCCTGTGTGTTCTTCCAGACGCATCTCATCTGCCACTCTTAACCATGACTGGGCTACTGATGATCTACTGCGATGTGTTAAATACAAACTAAAAAACTATATTAACATGTAAACACTTGGTTATGATTTTGCCGGTGAGTTGGTCCGGTGTAAAACACATTCAGGCGCTCAACACACCATCATACGCCCGTCTCTGGCCTCCACTTACCCTGGTTCTGATAAACTGTGGCTGCTTTATGAAATACACACTTTTATGTTCTTCTGACAAACACTGCAAAGGGCTGTCGCTGTGCGGGGATTTCCAAACAAACGATTCCCGATCAGGATAAGACATAAAAGTGGATTGCTGTGACTGAATTTATGGGGTGTCATTTCAGATTAGCCTGGTATATCCATAGCTGAATATATGAGAGCTGTGTAAAGTGAATGCCTCCCTCACTGGTGTTCATCATATCAGAGTCTGGATCTGAACTCAATTACAGCGGATGGCATTGAGAGATCCGCTTTGATGCAAGTCTCACATCAGATGACTAATTATCAGAAGTCATGCAGGATCAGCACTGCCACAGGCCTTTGGTTAAACAGATGTCATTGTTTAGCTCAAAGCCAGAAGAACAGCAAAGCATGCGACTCCACGATCTCAGCTCATAAACACAGTGGATGCATTTCATTTACAAAGAGTAAAACCTGAACACAGCCCAGACCTGAACGCCGTTCTCCATCTCCTGATCCAGGATTGTGTGATCAGATCCAACATTACAGTAATTATCACCTTGCTAACATTACTTTATGATTTCAACAGAACAAAATAGAGTTTAATAAAGTTTATTAATCAAACCGTTAATAACTCATGCTTTCATCCGACTGAACAGTGGCGGCTGGTGCTAAAATACTTTGGGCGCCAACAAACCAAATTAGTAACGCAGGACTGAATGTACTCATTTTTAAATAACCATTTAACAAGTGATATAATAATGCATCATCACTGCTTAGCTAAAACATGGAGGATTCAGCATTTAAAGCATGCCATAGGGTAGGGCTGGAAAAATCATATCTCTGTATTTTTTGGCTGAATGGCGATGTACGGTATAATCTCAGTATTTGCTACATTTTTCTACTTTAATTTTTAAAAAATCTGCATTTAAAACACAGTGAACGTAACCGTGTATTCTATGATATCCTATTATGTGCAAAAAAGGGTCAGATCACATCACATTCTGACATTAGACATTACAATCTAAAAACAAAATCATGCTTTTTAAACAGAAGTTAAATTCACTAATAATGAAAATAAATAAAAACAAAAGCACAGAATAATTATTAGGCACTACAATATTACTTTACAGTGACTGATATCATAAAAATACAATTATTTGAAGATTTGAATTTCTACATATTGCACATTATGTTCACCATCAAGAACAAATATTTTAGCAAAATGTAAATTTGAGTCAGAATTATTTCTGCGCCAGCGCTCGTTCATGTTTGTGCTCGTCCACTCCTGACAGCAAATATTTGCTTGACTTTCTAACACTTACAGATGGAGAATGTGTCTGTGAAATGTAAGTTATGCCCTGAGGAAATTATTGTATGTCACTTTAGGCTAACTCTTTCCCCGCCAAACATGGAACTTTCCGTGTTATTACGCATCTTCTGAATGAGTTCAGAATCTCCTGATCAAAACACAGGCGAAGAAGCAGCAGAAAAACAAGTGATCGTATGTAAGCAGATGCATATGTTATCATCAACATTAAACATCATATAAATCAAAACTATCTGATGTCACTGAATGAGCGATGGACCCAGAACGAGCTCTAGGACTGTGAAGCGTTAGGGGTGTTGATGGACTCGCTCTACTCCAGCTGTGTGTGATCATCACTCTGAATCTCATCTGGATGGAGTCTTTGAATAAAAGAACTGATAAAATCATGTTTTTGTCAAACTTTCACTTACTCATATTCAAGTGTTGATAAAAAAGGAATTCATGACGCTACAATAAAACAGTTTGTGCCTCTGGCTTGGCGTGCTCAGTTGGGGACACTAAATTTTTCAAAAAAATATCCAAATAAATCTAATTATTAAACTAAATGAACCATGTAAACTAAATTACTGATCTAATTACTGATCTAAAGCCCACACTGTCACTATGATAATTGAAATGAACTGATAACATCATAGTTTTCTCCAGAATAGCTATACGGCTGAATAAAATTATTCTGCATTATTTTCCTGTTTAACACTGTAAAGCTGCTCTGAAACAATCTGCATTGTTAAAAGCGCTATATACAACCCCAAATCAGAAAAAGTTGGGACAGTATGGAAAACGCAAATAAAAAAAAGAAGAAGTGATTTCTAAATTTACTTTGACTTGTATTTCATTGCAGACAATATGAACACAAAATATTTCATGTTTTGTCTGGTCAACTTCATGTCATTTGTAAATATGCATCCTTTCCTGTCATTCAGACCTGCAACACATTTCAAAAAAAGTTGGGACAGGAGCAATTTAGGGCTAGTAATGAGGTAAAATTGTTAAATAATGATGTGATTTGAAACAGGTGATGTCAACAGGTGATTGTAATTAGGATTTGGTACAAAAGCAGCATCCAAGAAAGGTCTAATCCTTTAGGAGCAAAGATGGGCCGAGGATCGCCAGTTTGCCAACAAATACGTGAGAAAATTATTGAAATGTTTAAAAACAATGTTCCTGAAAGAAAGATAGGAAGAGATTTGGATATTTCACATTCAACAGTGCATAACATAATTAAAAGATTCAAGGAATCTGGAGGAATTTCAGTGCGTAAAGGACAAGGGCTCAAGCCTAAGCTGAACAACCGTGATCTCTGATCCCTCAGGCGGCACTGCATCAAGAATCATCATCATCTAGAAGCCATATCACCACATGGGCTCAGGACTACTTTGGCAAACCTTTGTCAAGTACCACAATACGTAGTTACATCCACAAATGCCAGTTAAAACTGTACTGTGCCAAAAGGAAGCCCTATGTTAACAGTGTCCAGAAGCGCCGTCGACTTCTCTGGGCTCGAGGCATCTGGGATGGACCATCACACAGTGGAAACGTGTACTGTGCTCAGATGAAGCAGTATTTCAGGTATTTTTTGGGAGGAATGGACGCCATGTGCTCCGGACCAAAGAAGAAATGGATCATCCAGACTGTTACCAGCAACAAGTCCAAAAGCCAGGGTCTGTCATGGTATGGGGTTGTGTCAGTGCCCTTGGCAAAGGTAACTTGCACTTCTGTGAAGGCTCCATTAATGCTGAAAAGTACATCGAGATTTTGGAGCATAATATGCTGCCTTCAAGAAGACATCTTTTCCAGGGACGTCCATGCATATTTCAACAAGACAATGCAAACCCACATTCTGCACACATTCTGCAGTCCTGGCTGTGGAGGAAGAGGGTTCAGGTACTTGACTGGCCTGCCTCAGTCCCGACCTGTCTCCAATAGAGAATGTGGACAACGAAGACCCCGAACTGTTGCCCACCTTAAGACTTGTTTGCAGGAAGAATGGGACAAAATTACACCTACATTTACATTTACATTTACATTTATGCATTTGGCAGACGCTTTTATCCAAAGCGACTTACAGTGCACTTATTACAGGGACAATCCCCCTGGAGCAACGTGGAGTAAAGTGCCTTGCTCAAGGACACACTGGTGGTGACCGCTGGGATTGAACCAGCAACCTTCTGTGTGTCAGTTCCATGGTTTAACCCACTGGACCACCATCTCACACCTGAAACACTTCATCACTTGGTGTCTTCAGTCCCTAAACGTCTTTTAAGTGTTGTGAAAAGGAATGGCAACATTACAAAGTGGTAAATGCTTTACTGTCCCAACTTTTTTTGAAATGTGTTGCAGGTCTGAATGACAGGAAAGGATGCATATTTACAAATGACATGAAGTTGACCAGACAAAACATGAAATATTTTGTGTTCATATTGTCTGCAATGAAATACAAGTCAAGGTAAATTTAGAAATCACTTTTTTCTTTATTTGCGTCTTCCATACTGTCTCAACTTTTTCTGATTTGGGGTTGTAAATAAAGTTGACTTGACTTGTTTTGTTTAAAAGCAGAGCTTCTGCTCTTTCTTTTGATATATTGCAACAAAATATTCTATGGGCCATTACATTTTTGTGAAAATGATCAAAAACTCTGGTGCTGGCAGGAAAAAAAAATGGTGGGGAAAGAGTTAAAGATTATTAATAGAGTTATGTTTGTTCCCACCAATCGCTGCTCAAGTTAAGGTTCTGCATGATGATGAAAGCACATTAGTGAAATAGCATTGCAGTTCCTGCCGTTATTGTATGTTACATTGTTTGTATGGAGGTTTATGAGAACAGTCTGGATGCTTCTGGATCCACAAAAAGAGGCGGTCCTCCACAGACGGGACTTGACTCTGATTGGACCGTATATCCAGAGGCAGGACGCCTAGATCAGTGACCGCTAGTGTAGCTCTGGGGCTGAATGTGATTGGAAAATGTGTGGTCGCCCTAATGAAGAAACCGCCCCGGCAACTGAATAGATTTACTTGGCACAAAAAAGCCATTAGTGGTCCATGCAGCATTTTAGTCCCTCAGGACTTAAACCTAAATGATGAAACTGAAATAATATTCAAATGTTTCAATCAATAAATCCAAAAGTTTGGCCATATTCCCACAGCATTAGCAACCTGCACTGCTCCCATTATGAGCCGAGTATCTGTGATGGAGAGAAGCTCTTGATCACAGACGAGAGAGAAGCAAAGCTTAATGCGTCCGTATGAAAGATGTGCTGTGGGTTCACGTTTCCTTGAGCCTGTCAATCAATGTGTGCTGATGAGTTAAGCAAAGCACTTCTCATAGGACAAGGACACGCAGTCTCATGAATAATTAAGTGAGGCCTCTTCTCATAGGATAAGGACACGCAGACTCGTGAATAATTAAGTGAGGCCTCTTCTCATAGGATAAGGACACGCAGACTCGTGAATAATTAAGTGAGGCCTCTTCTCATAGGATAAGGACACGCAGTCTTATGAATAATTATGAGTCATCGTTGTACTATAGTACGACAAAGCGTCACATTCTGTGACGTTGATACAAAGATGAATTTAAACCAGGAAGTTGAATATAGCGCAATTTTTTTTTTTTTATTAACTAGTTGTTTTCTCCTACAATCAAAATTAATGGATGGTAACATTGACTTCTATGATGCTCAACACACATAAAATTTGGTTTAGGATTTCATGACCCGTTAAGTCTGAAAATACTTCCAAAACATGCTACTAAACTCTAGAAGACTTCTTCCTTCCAATGCCTCAAATCACCTTTCACCTTTCAGAACACCTTTCACCTAAGGCGAAGTATACTTTGACAAACAGGAGACTTGATAAAGGCAGAGGTCATGGTTCACAGAACATCCCAAGACAAAGTGTGAAAGGGTTCTGGTTAAAGGTTAAGCCATGGAAATGCATGAGTGCATGTGCAGGGAAATGAGCTACGGTGGGGAGAAACCTGCTTATTGACAGAACAACATGTATAAAGACTACATCGCAAACAGTGCCGGAAAATATGAATGCCGCTTTTTGCATCTTGAGATGTTTACTCACATGAACTGCCTTTTAACATATTCATTGCTCACTCTCTCTCTCTCTCACACACAACTAATGGTAACGATAGATACAGGGTCAGCATGTTCCTCCAGTGCTACACATTACTCTTGTACCCTTATATCCCAGTGGTGCTTGGATTTGTAAATGACAGAGCCGAATTGAAAGCAAAGACTTCAGTGGGGTTAACCCTAACCCATATGAACTGTAAGTGCCGCTTCACTGATTCTTCAAAGTGATAAAGTCTGTTACTGCCATTCCAACAAGATGGCTTTTGTCCCCCAAAAAACGTGATTTATTTTTTCTTTAACCTCTTAACTGTCACCGTCCCGCTGGCGAGACACCTGGCACTTTTTTTGATCGCCTTTTTTTGTATTATATACAGCATGGGCGTCGGAACCATTGTATGTGGGACAAGACCCACCCACTTTTTACGATCAATATTGGACCCATTCGCTTTTATCGTCTCTAACATTCAGCACATGTCTGTTTACCCCTAATCGATAAACACTTATTATTAAAAACGTTGGACGCTTTATTTCCACTTTTCTAATATTTTCTTCATTTTTATTGAAAATAAATGCCTTTCCAATTTGATATGTGATGGGAAAACGGAGAAGATTGAGTTCAGCGAAAGCCGGATTCGAACCGCGGGTAAAACTAGATGCGGTGCGTCTTACCCCTACACTACTACCGCACTCATTGATATGGCGATTTCCGTAATTTTGTCTTTTCGAACTTTGCGTTTAGCAAGCAAAGCGGTATATTTGTACTTAATGTAATTGGCATCTTCTCCAGTAAAAAAATTCTGAGGACCCACCCACATTTTTTTTGCTTCCGACGCCCATGATATACAGTATTTGAGTAATTATCATAAATTAAGTATCATTAGAAAGCTTACGAACTCAAAATTCATCCTGTGTTTTTTTTAAACCGTTTTGAAATTGGATGTTGCGTTACCATGGAAACAGTACTTTAAATTCTTCTAGTGGCTCCTCCCCCTAGTGGGCGGTGTCATGTTTCAAATTACAACATTTATTTTAACTACTTTATAATCAAAATCTTTTCTAATCTTGACAAAACACATATCGTTGGAAAGGTCTGTGTCTCAAGGTTCCATATTTGGTGACCGTTTTGTGATAGAAGTGACATTTGGACAGAAATTTACAGGAAAATGCATTAAAAAAAAATGTGGTACAGCGCCTAAACAAAATCTCATGGGAACTTAAAATTGTGATAACTTCAAATTTGGAACAAAACTTGGTTAGACATATGGCTTTGATTTTATAGTAATTTTAGATTAAAACATTTTTGTAAAAAATATATTTTATGTAAAATAAAAAATATTTAGTACAGTATTTTTTTATTTACAGTAAATTTAAACTTCCATAACTTTCATACTTTCATATTTTGAATTGCTTTAATTTAATTCAAATTTAATTTAGCAATAATCTGCAGAGTGTCTTCTTTAAAACGAGACCAAACTTAGGTCTATATTCCAAAGCATTCTTGAATTAAAGCCCTTTAAATTTGGAAAGTGCATTTTCATTTGTGTTCTCAAAAGGACAGTTAAGGGGTTAATCAATGTTGAACTGTGGTTGAACACTGTTTTCATCTTTTGCAGGACACAAATCTAAGTAATTGGTTTATATTTAGGCTTTATATTTATGTCCACATTAGGCTTTCCTCCGATGTTGAAAGTTTTAAATCTGCACTAAAGACACATCTTTTTTCTCTTGCTTTTGAATCAATGTAATTTTTTCCAGTTATATATTATTATATATTCTGTTTTTTTAAGTTTTTGTACTTCTTTGTACTTAGTGATAGATTATACAGCACTTTGGTCAGCTGTAGCTGTTTTAAATGTGCTTTATAAATAAATTGCCTTGCCTATATTTCGGTCATATTTTTCAGCTGAAGGGACAAATTCTATTATTACATGTTATAAATCTTCAAAAGGGAAACACACACCCCAAGAAGCTGAACGTTCCTCAAAGACAGCCCGTTGTTTACTGACACACGCTAATGCCAATGAAATACCAATACATGTTTTCCCTCCTTCATGTTTCAAACTAGAGACCAAATGTTTTCAGTCAAAGAGACTCACAGTAAACTCATGGACAGATGCAGTAATACTCAATCTCTGATAGACAGTCCAGACATGTTACACTAACCGCCTATAATGTTTTAAAGTACAGCACTGAAACGCTCAGATGTTTCTCCACCCTCACTAATCGCTTCGATGTATTGAACACAGGAGACATGCTGACCACAGCACTGGCTAACAGGATTTAACTGATCGCTTTACTCTGCTTTTATTAACATAGATTGAGTTAGTTAATCACAGTATGCATCGCCACACGTGTGACTGCCAGCCGTACTGCGTAAAAACCTGATGAGGGACAGAAATACCCACCATCAAATCTTCCCTAAGCCTTTTAGAAGTTCAACCAGATTTATAAAGTGCAGAGTCTTCATAAACACAGCTCCGATCCGCCAGGCCAGAAGATCAGATCACGTCTTTAGATCCTCAGGGACAGATCTGGATGGGAAAACATTAATAAAATAAACTACATCATAAAATCAATGTGCACAGATGTGCAGTTAAAACAGGCATCAAAGCCTGCAGAGCCGAATTAGGACTGAATAAGATAGACCAAATGAAATGAGCAACATCTAACACACACAAGCAACAGCTGGACACTACTCGAGTGTGAGTGTGTTCCTGTTCAGTGTGTGTGTGTGTGTGTGTGTGTTTGAGGGCTTGTGTGTATTATCTGAGGGCAAAGTTTGTTTCTTCAGTAAGATTGAATGGTTTTGAGTGGACCTGGAAATAGGAAGTTTGGGGAATTGGGTAAGAAGTTATGGATTTGTGTTCAAGAAAAGCATAATTTCAAGAAATGTGTTGAATCAATCGAGAAAAACTGTAATACTTTGTTGTACTTTTATATCTTTTTAGTTAGCTGAATGTATTTGTGTGTAAATGTAATGTAAAAATAAAAGTCACTATATTTTAGCAATGCAAAGCCTCTTGTGTGCTATGCCAATAAAGCTCTTTGAATCTCTCTCTCTGTTTACGTGAATACATGTCAAGACAGGGATTTTGACATAACTTTGTCTGTATTAAATGTGAAAAGTAACTCGGCTGTGTGACTGTGTTCTGTGAGCGGCCACAGAAATCCATCTGAAGAACAATGAGTGAATACCACGCTTAGTTGCACTTCAACAGTCAAATACACACAAAGTCATGTCAAAACACATTCACATAAACAAAGTGAATGCAAATCTTTGGGATTAAAATGATTGCAAAGGCTAAAGTTCCATGATGCAACGCCACATGAGCATAACTGTGATATAGACGATTATTTGAAATCTACATTGGTTGTCAAATGTCCCGCCCTTATAACAAGCGTTAGAGATGCCATGGGTCACGTTCACACTGCAGTTTAAAATGGAGTGACTCCTCATTCTGTCCAGACTTCAGTTATCTGAATCCTCACACTCTCAATCACTGTAGTGGGAACTCAAGCAGTTGTTTGTGCAGTAATGTCAGTCTTTTGGACAGCTCATCTGTACAGTATGTGTCTCAGTTTCAGCCCGTGGTCGAGGAAACACATCCAGAACATTGTTCGCTATGACTTTACTGTGATCAAAAAACCCCAAACTGCTGCCATTCATCTAGTGCAATAATTGCAATAATTTAGGAGATTCACGTCACATTTAAATGTCATTGTTATTGTGAATGAATGTGAGCATCTTTAAATTCAGAACAGATCATTCTATGTTTATTTAGTTCAATTTCCTTTCAAACTAAAAGACTGCTGGGGCATAAAACACACAACAACAACAAGATGGCAAATAAAGCCTCTGAGGAAACTGAATCTGGCTCATCTTCTGGAGTTTAGAATAGAAATCATATCTGCACTGCGTGGACAACATTAACAATCCAAAGAGCTGAAATTAAATGATCTTCAGGAGAACTTCAATCTCAGCGTCCCACTTGGAAAAGAGCAAAGGAAGCCGCTTAAAGTCAGACTTCCTACTTGGAAACTGGTGTGGAAATCTACACGACTGTTGATTCACTAGCATGTGTGTAAAACAGTGAGTTATCTCTGTGGGCAACTATACACACAGGTTTATTTGTTTCTAACTGAAAGGTGCGGTATGGAGGACTGAAATGGGTTCTGCAGTCCAAATGCAGAATATTGGAGAGCGTTGTTTCCCTGCCCTTCTCCTCAGACTCAACACTCACGGCAATGAACTGACAATAAAGCCACACTGAAAGTTGATGAGTTGATTTATCTGTGATTTAACCACTTAAACTCTGCAGACCCTGTCCGGAATGACATCATGTATATATTTTCCATGTTAAATGTCTGTGGAGGAGCTCTGACCTCTGACCTCATATGTGGTCTTTTGAAAGTCTCTACTTTCTGGAGATATGCATCACTTTGGCATTTGTTTTACACAAAGTAACTTATTTACACTAAATTACTCTGGTACCATTTCCACCTGGATTTGGCCTACCCAAATGTAAAAGAGTCCCATACACACATACAGTGTCTCTAAACACACAATACTGGTGTCGTTTTACAGGAAACCCTCTGAAGTTTCATAACCCACTGCTAAAAGTGATAAACATGTGAGTATATGTTGTCTGAGCTGTAACTCCAACCCCCAAAAAAAGAGATGCTTTTTGATTTTCTGGTTTTAAATTCATTGTTGAAAGTGTGTAACTCAGGCCCTGTGAGCTCTAGCACCCTGCAGACAGTTTGGGCTGTAAACACTAGATTACAGAAAACACTGGATCATGTATGCAAGATTTATTCAAATTAATCTGAATGGAGGAATATGACCTTTTTTATGTCATTTCCATCTAAAGAATTTAATGACACTGGGACAATGCATTTATACCACTGTATGTGGGAGGGGGTAGGAAGGTAAGGGGGGATCCTCCCCTCAGATCCATTTGTATAAATCTTGTATACAACATGATCCAGACAAAATTCATTTTTTTCCAGTATTTTCTGTAATCTAGTGGAAACAGCCCAAACTGTCTGCAGGGTGCTAGAGCACACAGGGCCTGAGATACACACTTTCAAAACTGAATTTATAACCAAAAACCGTCTCTTTTGGGGGGGGGGGGGGGGGGGGGGGTTACATCTCAGACAACTCACACTTACATGTTTATCACTTTTAGCAGCGGGTTATGAACCTTTGAAGGGTTTCCTGTAAAATGACACCAGTATTGTGTATTTAGAGACACTGAATGTGGGAATGGGAAGCTTTTCAATTTGGGTAGGCCAAATAAAATGACCCAGTTTGTTCGCTGGCTTCCATCTGTAATACGCTGTGTTTCCAACAACTGGCAACCTGTGGCGTCTCTGAATCAGCATTTTCAGCGCCCAAGTCCCACCCCCGAAAGTTCTTGAACTTTGAAAAAGTACTGAAAAGTTTTACCCAGAACTTTATTTAGACCCTGCGGTCGAAACACACAGTCCCAGCCCAGAGTCTCTAGTTCCTGGGGAAAGTTCCCGCGGTGGAAAAACGGCTTTAGACACATTCATATGAGAAACTACAGAGAATTACAGAGCTAATCTGAGCTTGGCTCTGACAACAGCTGGCAAGGCAAATGGCCCGGAGTGCAAACATATAAGGCAATTAGATCACAATTAGCCACGACTCTCGGCATATGGAGACGGAGCGGTGCAATATTTCTGCTCATAAAAGCCTGTGAGGAGAGTGACTCCGCTGAGACCGCTCACCCTTCTGTACAATGAGGGAAGAAATAACACTTAAGAATGTGTTATTTAAACATGAGCTTCCGGGAAACTGTGGCATTTACCCTGCTGTTGGGAATGAAGGAATGTCATCCCACTCGAGTCCTACTGTTGAACAAATCATGCACGTAAATGACAGTTTCACAGTTTACACATTTCTTCACACCTTCAGTCATTTTCTCAAAACCTTAAACACAAAAAACGACCTTCAGAGAACATCTGACTCTTCTGGCAAATTCCAACAGTTACCTCAAAACCATTTTATCTGTGCTCAAAATCAAAAAATGATTTCACATCATACACTACAGATCATTCATCAACACACGGAGAACAGCATCCAGAACACGAGCTTACAGAAACATGTATATTGTATACAGCACACATTTTGCATTTACGTGAAAAAAAAAAAAATCACAACTTACAGTAGTAAGGTGAATGAATTGTACACTGTATGCACTGCAAGTATAGTGTTGATTGAATATTGTATAGTATTGAATATTCAGCACTTGCACACTGTAAAAATACAGCCGTCCAACTGCAAGAGCCAAAAGGGTCTAAATGATTGTATTCTAAGATATTCTGTGTGCAGGTTTTTGGTCCAATAAGTAATACCTCAGTCTTATCTGAATTTATTAGGAGAAAATTACAGGTCATCCAATATTGTATATCTTTAACACACTCTATCAGCTTGGATAATTTAGAGATTTCATCTGGTCGTGCTGAAATATATAACGGAGTATCATCGGCGTAACAGTGGAAACTAATTCCAAGTTTTCTTATAATATTACCAAGTGGCAGTAGCATATGGGTCAATGACATGACATGTATTTTTTGTGTCCGAATTCATCATTTTCCTAAAAAATAAATACATGTCACATATCAAATTGATCTACATGATTTCCTTTATAAGATACTCATTTAATTTTTTTTAAACTCAACTGACTTAAGTTGTGGTGTTTTAAAGACCTAAAATGTCAGGTGGTGCGACCAGCAAATTTACATGTAAAAGTATCTATTTCCACTGCAATTGCAAAATGAAGTGAGAAATATAAATGTAAACCATTATATAATGTATACAAATAATGATATACATTTTTTTTTAATGGAAATCCTCCTTATGGAAAACTGTGTTCTGAAAAGTGTCCGTTTATATGAATTGGACTAAAAGGGCACTACATAAAAAAGGGAAAGGGAATTTACCATGTGATATGCATTTTACAATGATTCATATGTCTATTGTATATAATGAAAAATGTAAAATGTCAGGTGGTGCAACCATATATTCATTTAAATAATATACATATGATGTATATTATTTACATGAATATATGGTCGCACCTGACATTTTCTGGGTGGTAAAACCAGAAATCTTGTTTAATAATTAATTAATGCTGTCTTAAAAGCTGTAAAGCCAATATGAATCAACACCATACATTTTTTGGACATAAAAATGCATTTTAAAACTCTTGCTTAAAATTATAATTTTTTTATCTTACAAAAAAAACCTTTTTTTCTTATTTGTCATTGACCCATATATATTGAGAATAACAGAGGGCCTAACACAGAACCTTGCGGCACTCCATAATTTACAGACGTTATCTTAGATTTTTCCCCGTTTAAAATAGATAAACGTTCTGATAGATCCGATCTAAACCACTTTAATGCCTGTCCCTGAATACCAGTGTCATTTTGTAGAAGATCTAAGAGTATTTTATGGTCTATGATGTCGAATGCGGCACTAAGATCAAGTAAAACTAGTATTGAGATACAGCCTTGGTCAGCAGCTAAGAGTAAGTCATCTGTGATTTTAACAAGTGTGGTTTCTCTGCTATGATGGGCTCTGAATCCAGACTGAAATCTTTCATAGATATCGTTTTCTTGTAAGTTAGAGCACAATTGAGCAGACAATTTTTTTTCTAGTATTTTAGACAGAAATGAGAGATTCTGACTAAGCTTTAACTTTTCCACAGATGCTATATCATGCTTTCAATCATACTCAGCTGATAAAACACAATGTGTCACTATAGATGGTGTACAATCCCCCTACCTCAGCAATCATGTTGGAGTTCCACAGGGCTCAGTTCTCGGGCCTTTATTATTCCACATCTACATTAACAATCTCCCAGATGTCTGTCCTGATTTTCATGTACAGATGTATGCGGATGATGCTGTGATCTTGGAAGAGATGCTAAGACAATAGCTACAAACCTCACAAATGCACTAACCAAAATTCAAAACTGGTTAAGTCAAATCTGTCTTATTCTTAACACCAAAAAGACCGTCATTATGATCTTTACAAAAAAAAAAAAACAGTGAAGTCAAATACTGTCAAATCTGACTGCAAGACGCCCACCAATCTAAAATCTGTTTCTGGGAGGAGAGGAGTTGGAGTTGGAAACTCAGTTTAAGTACCTTGGGGTTATAAAAAGCACATAAAAAAGGAAGCCAAAACTATAACATTTAATCTACAAAATTACAAACAAATTAGGCCTTTCATTACAACAGAGGCTGCTAAATCCTCCCTCCATCGCATCGAACACTGTCTCAGTCACTGCACTAAAAGCCATTGATCAACTCTACAGAAAAGCAGTTCAGGGTTTAGATAGGACACCAGTCATTTCACCATTGTTCAATTTTAGAGAAGTATCAGCTCCTGAGTTTTGAAAATGTAAAAGTATTTAAAACTAGTTGTCTTATATATACTGTAGATCAATGAATGGAGAAATAGTGAGACGAGCACCAGGTCAATTATTCATTGTGAAGTACAATTTAGAAAGTCTACTTTTGCACAAAATGTCCTTTCTATTAAAGGGTGCACAAGTTGGAACACTTCACCAACACTTAGCCCCACTTTTATTTCTTTTAAGAAACAGCTTAAAAGACGGCTGAATAACAACCAAAACGGTGAACGTTAGGTAAGAACTATTATAACATCTCATAATTATATTTAAAACAGGCAGTTATATATCTGAATTTGGGTGGGATTTCAACATAAACGATGATTAATTCTGCTTGATAAAATAAGCCAGAAGTTGTGTGGCTGCTTCTTTGTTCCTTTTACTTGAATTTCTTTCAATTACAATGATAATATAGCAACCAACCCATTTGACTACAAACACAACAGTGCTAATATCACTCACACTTCACTTGTTCATCTGAGATCAAACTATGTATCAAGTCTTTGTTTGTGTAAACACTATGAGTGTAAGAGTCAAAGAAACCAGTCTTGTCGGTGTTAAACACTGAAGGATTTCAGAGGAGACATCGACTGAAGTAAATGTTGTCCTTGAATCAGAATGATAATAATCCGTATTGTAGAGCCTCAAAGCTGTGCTCAATGCACTTCCACAGAAGAGAAGACAATTGGGTCAACTTAAGTCCTTGTCAACGCCACCAATGAAGATTCCAATCCATTCTCCAACACGGTCATATGTACTATCAAGCATAACATAGACAAAAACCCTTCTACAAACACAAAAACTAATTAATATTTGTTTAATGAATTTCCCATCAAACACAGGAAACTTTACCCAATAGTTTTGTTTTATACAAAATGATTAATCCAACTACCTCTTTCATAAATACACAAAGGCAAAAAAACATAACCATACTCACAGTTGAGAATGAAACAAAAATACGTCTCAACAAGGACCTTCCTCAAATGCAGATCAGTTCAAACCCATGCACATTGGTACACAAACCAAAATGTCCCAATCACCTCTTCTTCTATCCATTTATCCAAGCTTAACCAAAGTTAAGACTGCCCCCTACCTGGAAGGATGACTACTACAGCTGTGCTTAACTCGTAGCAGGCTGAAGACTGTTACACTATGCATTAGGACTTCAATACAATTTAGTAAAATAATGGATGTCACTTTAGGATGTCTATGTATTCACTCTAAAAAATGCTAGGTTAAAAACAACCCAAGTTGGGTTGAAAATGGACAAACCCAGCGATTGGGTTGTTTTAACCCAGTGAATGAGTTGTTTAACCAAATATTTAATCCAATCGCTGGGTTTGTCCATTTTCAACCAACTTGGGTTGTTTTTAACCCAGGATTTTTTAGAGTGTAGGAATTTTTAAATATGCATCTTAAACAATTATAATAACAAGTATTTTATCTAAGCATGGACACTTTTAATCTTTATATTTCTTTATACGGTATTATGTTTGCTTTTTGTCTGTTTATCCGTGTCTGGCACTACGGATGGAAATTAGCTCTGTGCTAAATCCAGCGTTTTTATGTCAAATTATATTGTACGTTCATCAATATGCATTGTCCCATCCAAATAATTAATAAAAGAAAAATAGAAATGGGTCTGTAATTTGCCAATTCATTTGGATCTAGTTGTGGTTTCTTAATGAGAGGTTTAATAACTGCCATCTTGAATGGTCTTGGGACATGACCTAGAGTTAAAGATGAGTTAATAATATTGAGAAGAGGCTCTTCTGCTCTCTTTCAGTAGTTTAGTGGGTATTGGATCTAGTAAACATGTTGTTGGTTTAGAAGCAATGATTAGTTTATTTAGCTCTTCCTGTCCTATAGTTGTAAAGCACTGCAGTTCTTCGGGGTTATAACTGAGGCTGAATCATAAAACCCTGTCAACGGTTGTACATTTATAATTGTTTTTCTGATGCTTTTGATTTTATCAGTGAAGAAATGCATAAAGTCATTACTAGTAAACTGTAATTAAATGTTTTGTTCAGGTGATGTGTTTATTTGTTAATCTGGCCACTGTACTAAACAAAAATAGGAATAGACTTCCAACGGAGCTGAAAGAATTAAAGTGCATAGCAGGTCATTGTGGTTTCTCAAAAAAATAAAAAAATGGTTACTGTTAAATCAAAATTGTGATAATTTTTAGACATTTTGGTATAGTATTTTCGTTTTTATTTTTATTTTTATCTTGTCCCTGTCCTTAACATCAACCTGCCAAGAGACTATGGTTGAAAATTAGCCTGTGTTGGCTAAATCTGGCGCATTTTTACATATTTTTATGTATTAATAATGTATATTGTCCCTGATTAAAGAATAAATAAATAAATAATTCATAATTAATGACCCTTTTTTAATTAGTAGCGGAGGCTCAGGCTCAACTGTCCACTTGAGATGTGAATCCGCCGGAAGGAAGTAGTTCTGCACAAAAGAGGGTTTTTAAAGCCGTTGTTTTTCATTTATTTACTCACTCGTTCCGTCGAACTGTTGTGTAAACACCATACCACACGAGTAGCCGTGCGTCATCGCTCTATATCCGCACATTGCGAAATATTTCATTTTCATCGGTCAGCCGTGGAGATCTATTCTCTTAAACACACAGGAATACTGTGTGACGTTACATCTGTGAAGATCTGTTTTGATCAGAGCATCACTTCCCTCAAGGTCATAATATCAAAGAAATCCTTTCCTCACATCCTGATCGCTTCCTTAAAGTGAGACACTGAGTTCAGATGAACATCCCTGCTGCCTGTTTGTTTCCATCTTGGATTAATTATTGGAAATGTTATGCTCAAACGCAATATGACATCAAACGAATTATTGGCGGACATAGATGACAAGCCATTTAAATGAAATGATATTTGTCACAGAACATTTAGCTCTGGAGTAAAGAGCCATTAAATGATTAATTGCTTGGTTTGTTCTTCCTGCTGAGCAATTAAGTGCAATTAAGATGCTAATGTAGCCAATGAGTTGATCACATACACATGTTTTCTGTGCTAAACAAGCATTTGAGGACTGGCAGAAGACAAATCAAATCTCTTGAGACTCAAGCAGCCAGACTGTAAGACAGACTCAGATTTAACACGGAAGCAGCAGTGAAATCCTCGAATACTGCAAGATTTCTATTTCAAGAATATATATTTTCAATAAAAATGACAATATTTCAGCAAACAAACAATCAAAATGTGTTTTTTCTGAGGATTATTCAGAATCAGGTAAACTTGCTCTTACACAGAATTTGACTGCATTTGCAGATGATGGATAAGCATTGAATGAGAAATAATGGAGAAAAAAACAAAAATTTTGACTGCACTAAAGCATAAAAATACCATCATATGTTTGCAGACATTTAGGAAACCTGCTAAGTTCACATCCTTGTTTCTCTGAAGAACAATGCCACACACAGTTCTGAGTCGGAATATCTGTTGTTGTTTTGGTCGGAGTGAATTTACCCAATAGTATTTAGACACCCCAGATTGCCAGTTGGCGGAAACGCAGCGGAAACTGGGTCAGAGATTGCAGATTCAACCCAACATAAGAATCCTCGACATCCATCTAAAAATCTCTTTAACCAGAGGCATATTAAACATAAACGTAAAGTGTGTAAGTCTCGCCTTCCCCTGGTAATTGCGCTTGTTTCCGGTTGCGTGTCCTCAAACAACCCAGCATGGAGTCTGAGGAGGAGGCCAGGGAAACATTTAGAAGTTGGGCTGCAGTACCCATTTCAACCACTAGCTGTCAATATTACATACTGCACCTTTAACCCTTGTGTTTTGTTGCGGGTCAATTTGACCTGTTTTGATTTTGAAGTTGTCAGAAATATCAGTTAACCTATGTTTTTTTTCCTTTAAATTTTGTGACTTTTTTTCTCATTTAGGGTCATGAACATGCATGCAAAGTTTCAACACGCTGATGTGTTTGACATATACACACACATTTACTGTTACCTTCGTGATGTTCACGGGTCAATTTGACCCGCATATTTTAATGTTCTAAGGCAATTGTAGAGACCCAAAATAATAACATTTCTTGGTTATATTTTGATATTTTAGTTTTTTACTAACCTATGAATTGTTTGTAACTGATTTTTTGTGTTTTTTCATAGTGTGATTTTTGGGGAATTGTATTGAATCCAATTAGGGTCAATTTGACCTGGACCATAACGAGTGTAACCAGAAATCCAACAGTGCACAAGGGTTAAAATATCCATTTTGAATAACATGAGGGTGAGTAAATGATGACAGCGTTTTCATTTGTGAGTGAACTTTCCCTTTAATGGAAACTTTTATCTTGCTCTGACCCAAATACAAGGATTGATGTGAATTACACGCGCCACTAATTCTTGTGTGTTGTGACTGAATATGCAGAAAGAATCATATGGGTTAGAAATGATGTGAGTGAGATGAAATGATGACAGAATTTACATTTATGGATGAACTAACCTTTTAATGAATTCTCCAAAAGGTGTAGATAATGGCGGAAAACGAAGAATATCTTTCTTTTCTCTTGGTGCTGTCAATGAGAGAACAGGAAGAAAGGAGACGCCAGACCAGGGCATGCTGGGAACACACACGGATCGCAGTTTATGGATTGACATTATATTTCAAAAGTATTTTTGTCGCAGTAATACTTTGAAGTAAGTCAAACTAGTGAATGTGAACTAGTGAAAAACTATCTCTAATAATCAAAGTTTTTATATGTTGAGCTATTGCTTAAACAGTTGAGTTAGACTAGTTCTACCTCAGAAGAGATTATTATATTAACCTGGTACCTTTAAAGAAGGACCGCTCAGATCCTCTGAATCTCAGTGGACGATCTGCAGGCAATGGAGACAGAGTTTCATAAAAGAGCAGTTTCATTAGTGTGGTAAATTCAGTTTAACCGTGGACATTCTCAGCAGAAAGGAAAGGGACAGGTTGTCATTTTGAGTGTTCTTCCTCCTGTCTCTCTCTCTCTCTCTCTCTCTCTCTGTCTCTCGTTGAAGGTCATCCACCCCTACTGAAAGAGAATCTGAAACACTATTTCCAGCGGTTATTAGTTGCTCTGTTTAGAAAATGCCATCTAAGCTTGTATCACTGTGTGGAGAGCTGATTTAATAACTTGTGAAGTATGCAAATCATGTCTCCTCAGAAAGCTCTTTTCTTATCAGTGCGAAAGAGACCCAAAATAGCATTTGGTCAGGCATGTCTGATACATCATTTGAAACTGTTCAGTGCCTACTTTATGTGTGTACACTCACAATAAAAACAAAATATTGTGCTTTTTGCAAAATAAAGAAAGCAAACATGATCATCTCTCAATGATGTCTAATCTGATTCTCTTCAGAAAATGAACTGCAACTTAGTGAATACTTGTCACACAAATGTGAGAAATATGTCTAAAGAAACGTTGGCCCCACTTTATATTAGGTGGCCTTAAGTACTATGTACTTAAATCAAACAATAAGTACAATGTACTAACTGTGTTCAAATTGTATTGCAAAACACTTTTGCTGATATTGAGGTGGGATACAGGTAGGGTTAGGGACAGGTGTGGTGGTGTGGGTAAGTTTAAGGGTAGAGTTAGGGACAGGTGTGGTGGTGTGGGTAAGTTTAAGGGTAAAGTTAGGGACAGGTGTGGTGGTGTGGGTAAGTTTAAGGGTAGAGTTAGGGACAGGTGTGGTGGTGTGGGTAAGTTTAAGGGTAGGGTTAGGGACAGGGGTGGTGGTGTGGGTAAGTTTAAGGGTAGGATTAGGGACAGGTGTGGTGGTGTGGGTAAGTTTAAGGGTAGAGTTAGGGACAGGTGTGGTGGTATGGGTAAGTTTAAGGGTAGAGTTAGGGACAGGTGTGGTGGTGTGGGTAAGTTTAAGGGTAGGGTTAGGGACAGGGGTGGTGGTGTGGGTAAGTTTAAGGGTAGAGTTAGGGACAGGTGTGGTGGTGTGGGTAAGTTTAAGGGTAGGGTTATGGACAGGTGTGGTGGTATGGGTAAGTTTAAGGGTAGAGTTAGGGACAGGTGTGGTGGTGTGGGTAAGTTTAAGGGTAGGATTAGGGACAGGTGTGGTGGTGTGGGTAAGTTTAAGGGTAGAGTTAGGGACAGGTGTGGTGGTATGGGTAAGTTTAAGGGTAGAGTTAGGGACAGGTGTTGTGGTGTGGGTAAGTTTAAGGGTAGGGTTAGGGACAGGGGTGGTGGTGTGGGTAAGTTTAAGGGTAGGATTAGGGACAGGTGTGGTGGTGTGGGTAAGTTTAAGGGTAGAGTTAGGGACAGGTGTGGTGGTATGGGTAAGTTTAAGGGTAGAGTTAGGGACAGGTGTGGTGGTGTGGGTAAGTTTAAGGGTAGGGTTAGGGACAGGGGTGGTGGTGTGGGTAAGTTTAAGGGTAGAGTTAGGGACAGGTGTGGTGGTGTGGGTAAGTTTAAGGGTAGGGTTATGGACAGGTGTGGTGGTATGGGTAAGTTTAAGGGTAGAGTTAGGGACAGGTGTGGTGGTGTGGGTAAGTTTAAGGGTAGGATTAGGGACAGGTGTGGTGGTGTGGGTAAGTTTAAGGGTAGAGTTAGGGACAGGTGTGGTGGTATGGGTAAGTTTAAGGGTAGAGTTAGGGACAGGTGTTGTGGTGTGGGTAAGTTTAAGGGTAGGGTTAGGGACAGGGGTGGTGGTGTGGGTAAGTTTAAGGGTAGGATTAGGGACAGGTGTGGTGGTGTGGGTAAGTTTAAGGGTAGAGTTAGGGACAGGTGTGGTGGTATGGGTAAGTTTAAGGGTAGAGTTAGGGACAGGTGTGGTGGTGTGGGTAAGTTTAAGGGTAGGGTTAGGGACAGGGGTGGTGGTGTGGGTAAGTTTAAGGGTAAAGTTAGGGACAGGTGTGGTGGTGTGGGTAAGTTTAAGGGTAAAGTTAGGGACAGGTGTGTTGGTGTGGGTAAGTTTAAGGGTAGAGTTAGGGACAGGTGTGGTGGTGTGGGTAAGTTTAAGGGTAAAGTTAGGGACAGGTGTGGTGGTGTGGGTAAGTTTAAGGGTAGGGTTAGGGACAGGGGTGGTGGTGTGGGTAAGTTTAAGGGTAAAGTTAGGGACAGGTGTGGTGGTGTGGGTAAGTTTAAGGGTAAAGTTAGGGACAGGTGTGGTGGTATGGGTAAGTTTAAGGGTAAAGTTAGGGACAGGTGTGGTGGTGTGGGTAAGTTTAAGGGTAAAGTTAGGGACAGGTGTGTTGGTGTGGGTAAGTTTAAGGGTAGAGTTAGGGACAGGTGTGGTGGTATGGGTAAGTTTAAGGGTAGAGTTAGGGACAGGTGTGGTGGTGTGGGTAAGTTTAAGGGTAGAGTTAGGGACAGGTGTGGTGGTATGGGTAAGTTTAAGGGTAGAGTTAGGGACAGGTGTGGTGGTGTGGGTGAGTTTAAGGGTAAAGTTAGGGACAGGTGTGGTGGTGTGGGTAAGTTTAAGGGTAGAGTTAGGGACAGGTGTGGTGGTGTGGGTAAGTTTAAGGGTAGGGTTATGGACAGGTGTGGTGGTATGGGTAAGTTTAAGGGTAGAGTTAGGGACAGGTGTGGTGGTGTGGGTAAGTTTAAGGGTAGGATTAGGGACAGGTGTGGTGGTGTGGGTAAGTTTAAGGGTAGAGTTAGGGACAGGTGTGGTGGTATGGGTAAGTTTAAGGGTAGAGTTAGGGACAGGTGTTGTGGTGTGGGTAAGTTTAAGGGTAGGGTTAGGGACAGGGGTGGTGGTGTGGGTAAGTTTAAGGGTAGGATTAGGGACAGGTGTGGTGGTGTGGGTAAGTTTAAGGGTAGAGTTAGGGACAGGTGTGGTGGTATGGGTAAGTTTAAGGGTAGAGTTAGGGACAGGTGTGGTGGTGTGGGTAAGTTTAAGGGTAGGGTTAGGGACAGGGGTGGTGGTGTGGGTAAGTTTAAGGGTAGAGTTAGGGACAGGTGTGGTGGTGTGGGTAAGTTTAAGGGTAGAGTTAGGGACAGGTGTGGTGGTGTGGGTAAGTTTAAGGGTAGGGTTATGGACAGGTGTGGTGGTATGGGTAAGTTTAAGGGTAGAGTTAGGGACAGGTGTGGTGGTGTGGGTAAGTTTAAGGGTAGGATTAGGGACAGGTGTGGTGGTGTGGGTAAGTTTAAGGGTAGAGTTAGGGACAGGTGTGGTGGTATGGGTAAGTTTAAGGGTAGAGTTAGGGACAGGTGTTGTGGTGTGGGTAAGTTTAAGGGTAGGGTTAGGGACAGGGGTGGTGGTGTGGGTAAGTTTAAGGGTAGGATTAGGGACAGGTGTGGTGGTGTGGGTAAGTTTAAGGGTAGAGTTAGGGACAGGTGTGGTGGTATGGGTAAGTTTAAGGGTAGAGTTAGGGACAGGTGTGGTGGTGTGGGTAAGTTTAAGGGTAGGGTTAGGGACAGGGGTGGTGGTGTGGGTAAGTTTAAGGGTAAAGTTAGGGACAGGTGTGGTGGTGTGGGTAAGTTTAAGGGTAAAGTTAGGGACAGGTGTGTTGGTGTGGGTAAGTTTAAGGGTAGAGTTAGGGACAGGTGTGGTGGTGTGGGTAAGTTTAAGGGTAAAGTTAGGGACAGGTGTGGTGGTGTGGGTAAGTTTAAGGGTAGGGTTAGGGACAGGGGTGGTGGTGTGGGTAAGTTTAAGGGTAAAGTTAGGGACAGGTGTGGTGGTGTGGGTAAGTTTAAGGGTAAAGTTAGGGACAGGTGTGGTGGTATGGGTAAGTTTAAGGGTAAAGTTAGGGACAGGTGTGGTGGTGTGGGTAAGTTTAAGGGTAAAGTTAGGGACAGGTGTGTTGGTGTGGGTAAGTTTAAGGGTAGAGTTAGGGACAGGTGTGGTGGTATGGGTAAGTTTAAGGGTAGAGTTAGGGACAGGTGTGGTGGTGTGGGTAAGTTTAAGGGTAGAGTTAGGGACAGGTGTGGTGGTATGGGTAAGTTTAAGGGTAGAGTTAGGGACAGGTGTGTTGGTGTGGGTAAGTTTAAGGGTAGAGTTAGGGACAGGTGTGGTGGTATGGGTAAGTTTAAGGGTAGAGTTAGGGACAGGTGTGGTGGTGTGGGTAAGTTTAAGGGTAAAGTTAGGGACAGGTGTGGTGGTGTGGGTAAGTTTAAGGGTAGAGTTAGGGACAGGTGTGGTGTGTGGGTAAGTTTAAGGGTAGAGTTAGGGACAGGTGTGGTGGTATGGGTAAGTTTAAGGGTAGAGTTAGGGACAGGTGTGGTGGTGTGGGTAAGTTTAAGGGTAAAGTTAGGGACAGGTGTGGTGGTGTGGGTAAGTTTAAGGGTAGAGTTAGGGACAGGTGTGGTGGTGTGGGTAAGTTTAAGGGTAGGGTTAGGGACAGGTGTGGTGGTATGGGTAAGTTTAAGGGTAGGGTTGGGGACAGGTGTGGTGGTATGGGTAAGTTTAAGGGTAGGGTTAGGGACAGGTGTGGTTGTGTGGGTAAGTTTAAGGGTAGGGTTAGGGACAGGTGTGGTTGTGTGGGTAAGTTTAAGGGTAGGGTTAGGGACAGGTGTGGTTGTGTGGGTAAGTTTAAGGGTAGGGTTAGGGACAGGTGTGGTTGTGTGGGTAAGTTTAAGGGTAGGGTTAGGGACAGGTGTGGTGGTGTGGGTAAGTGTAAGGGTAGAGTTAGGGACAGGTGTGGTGGTGTGGGTAAGTTTAAGGGTAGGGTTAGGGACAGGTGTGGTGGTGTGGGTAAGTGTAAGGGTAGAGTTAGGGACAGGTGTGGTGGTGTGGGTAAGTTTAAGGGTAGGGTTAGGGACAGGTGTGGTGGTATGGGTAAGTTTAAGGGTAGAGTTAGGGACAGGTGTGGTGGTGTGGGTAAGTTTAAGGGTAGAGTTAGGGACAGGTGTGGTGGTGTGGGTAAGTGTAAGGGTAGAGTTAGGGACAGGTGTGGTGGTGTGGGTAAGTTTAAGGGTAGGGTTAGGGACAGGTGTGGTGGTATGGGTAAGTTTAAGGGTAGGGTTAGGGACAGGTGTGGTGGTATGGGTAAGTTTAAGGGTAGGGTTAGGGACAGGTGTGGTGGTGTGGGTAAGTTTAAGGGTAGGGTTAAGGACAGGTGTGGTGGTGTGGGTAAGTTTAAGGGTAGAGTTAGGGACAGGTGTGGTGGTATGGGTAAGTTTAAGGGTAGGGTTAAGGACAGGTGTGGTGGTGTGGGTAAGTTTAAGGGTAGAGTTAGGGACAGGTGTGGTGGTGTGGGTAAGTTTAAGGGTAGAGTTAGGGACAGGTGTGGTGGTGTGGGTAAGTTTAAGGGTAGGGTTAGGGACAGGTGTGGTGGTGTGGGTAAGTTTAAGGGTAGGGTTAAGGACAGGTGTGGTGGTGTGGGTAAGTTTAAGGGTAGAGTTAGGGACAGGTGTGGTGGTGTGGGTAAGTTTAAGGGTAGGGTTAAGGACAGGTGTGGTGGTGTGGGTAAGTTTAAGGGTAGAGTTAGGGACAGGTGTGGTGGTGTGGGTAAGTTTAAGGGTAGAGTTAGGGACAGGTGTGGTGGTGTGGGTAAGTTTAAGGGTAGAGTTAGGGACAGGTGTGGTGGTGTGGGTAAGTTTAAGGGTAGAGTTAGGGACAGGTGTGGTGGTGTGGGTAAGTTTAAGGGTAGGGTTATGTGTAAGGGAAGTGTCAACTGTGTAATTACAAATGTAACTACAGAAATTAATTACAGATGTAATTACATGGAGGTATTTTTAAAAATGTAAGTACAATGTAAAAACATGTATTTATACAATAAGTGCATTGTATCAAATGATTAATTAAAATGTTAGTACATAGTAGTTAAGGCCACCTAATATAAAGTGGGTCCGAAACGTTAAAATGTCAGGTTTTAAATAATGTACAACAAATATTCTCTGTTTATGTAATCTGTTTGAAAAGAGAGAGATGTCAGTCTTTCGCGAGCCTCTTCATCTCCTTTAACCCATGGAGAGCGCTTTCTATTCAAAGGCTAATTCTGAGGAGATGTATGCGAACAGAGTCAATGCCCACATCAACTCAAATAAACACATCAAGTTTAGTGAGATGTGTGTACTTTACATCGTTCTGAGGCGCGGTGAGGAATAATCAGAAGAAGAGCTGGTTTAATTTCGAGGGCAATGAATCCAGCCGAGGATTGTGACGGGTAAGTTTACTCTGTTCTTTATTATAATTGCGATATAGACTAGTGTCTGTGAATATTTAACCACAAAAAGACTGTTTACATATGAATCCTACATGTTCTGTGTGAATGAATGGACGGTTTTGTTTACTACACACGCTTACAGTAGTAAAACCATATTGGCTTTTCCCATATTGCTATACTGAGAAATCGACTGAAATATGTAATAAATACTGAAATAAAATGTTTTAACAACATATTCAACTGCAAATTAACATTTATAGGCTCACTCTCAGAAAAAAGGTACAGTTTTGTTCCTTGGGGAACAAACCGTATAACTGTACCTTTGTGTTGGTCCTTTATAATTGGTCTTTAGGGTATAATTATAGCATTGTTTTCCTCTACTAAGAGCAGAAGTTCTATGCTAGAGAGCCGCTGTCCTGCAGAGTTTGGCTCAACCCTAAAAGACATCTATAGAAGCTCTTATTGAGAATGAACAGAGCTTTAGATGTAGAGGTTTTATTGAAAATGTTTGTGTTTCCTTTAGTTTGACAGTTTGACTCTTGGCTTTTTATGTGAGTTTGTGGTTTTCAATACAGTGTTAACAAAACACATAACCTGTTCAAATCAAGAAGCCATAAACAAAAATGATCATGTAGAAAAATGTTTGACTACACTCATCACTGACTAAAACTATTAATAAATAATATTCACCAACAATAATTTCTTGCCACAGATCAGACATTCTGAATTCTGATTTTTAAATACATTCTAGGGGGAAAAAAGTTTAGACACACACAGATATCAAGAATCCGCATATGAATCTCAACAATGGTGATATACTTAATGCTGCAATGCATGCTGGGAGCCATGAGTTTATACGGTGGTGGTTTAGTAGGGTTGGAGTTAAACTCTGCAGGACATCAGCTCTCTAGGACCGAACTTACCGACCCCTGACTTAGAGGTACAGAAATGTCCCCTTAAGGGAACCAGCCCAGTGACGGCCACTTGTACCTTAAAAGGTACAATTTTGTACTCTTTTTTTTTAGAGTACTCTATTATGCTACAAGAGACTGTTTAGACAAGATTTCTTTGGCCTGTTTGTGTTTACTGTAAAATAGCTTAGCGCCACATCAATAAAGCTTTTGTTCACAAATGTCTGCTCAGATGCTGGCCCCAAACCTGCCTCAGACCTGTAGGGGTTAATGCTAAATTATATTTTCACACCGTTTGATTTCTTGTCATGTATTTCTTGCCATTTTCTCTATGTAATATGGTTTTCAATGCTGCATTTCGTCCGTCCCCAAACTCTTATTCTCACCAGAAGATTACAGTCCACACATTCGGCATCTGCTCAGACTGTCTTGAAAATAAGTTTTTCCATCAAAGCCAGAGAAACCACAGCAGGTTTATCATATATTTAGAGGACATGTATTATTTAAAGAAGTAGAACGTGTTAAAACAGGCTGTAAACGAATGTCTTATCGGAAGAGCGTCTGAGTGCTGCTTTTAGTTCGTATTGAGTCAAAGAAGAAATCTCTCAGAGACGGCAGGGCCGAGGACGCCGCGCTACGCTTTGTACATTACACACTGCAGAAACTGCAGGAAACTTCTGAAAGCAAACGGAGAGAGACAGGAACATGAATGGATTGGGAGAAAAGCGAATTTGCAGAGGCAATGGGTTATTGAAAGGCAGTGAAATGGGCCATCATGTTTCTGAGGCACTGAGATACTCACATAACCTGGTAAGACGGATGTGAACTCTATATTTCGGGTCTTTCTGCTGATGCTGTTCTGAAATGTTTCTGTTTATTAAAAGTTCCTGGTACAAATTGTTCCGGGTAATTTCGGTGGAAACGGGGCTAAAGAGGTGTCGTGGAGAAGCTTTTTAAG
>JARQWZ010005891.1:7500-32500 GCA_033150135.1 Gobio occitaniae | reverse complement strand
ATGGCAGAGGAGAAGCCAATGAGCGAGAAATGATCAAGCCACCAGGAGAAAGAGCTACCTGTACCTGTACTTTCAACCCTTGCTAATGTTACCTGTGCATTCCTGACACCAGTGCGCCTGCAGAGCGAGTTTTAGTACTGCTGGAGACATAGTGAACGCACAGAGAAGTGTTCTGCGGTCAGATCATGTTGATCAGTTGATATTTTTGGAAAAAAAAAAATCTGTAGAGTCATTGAAGAGTAGTTGGTTACATTTTATCTTTTGTTAAATATTGTTTGTTTATTAAACTGAGAGTAGTAGCAGGTAGTAGTTTATTCAACCTGAAGAAATGTTGGTTGCAGCTTATTTTTGATAATAATATTGTATTTGTATTATTTTAATGTTGAAAAACAAAAGCAGAAGTAGCCGGTAAACCTACTGTTGAAATGTTGGTTGCACTTACTGTGCTTTTATTGAAAATGTATTGAATATTGAAAATGAGAGCAGAAAAGGTTAACTTCCTGTTAATTCAACCTAACTGTTGGTTGCACTTTATTCAAATAAAATGTGAATGCATTTTCCATTAATTGCTGTTTACTTGTTTGTTTATATCCTTAATTAATTGATACCTGATTCCCTTACAAGAAACAACAGGAATCTAGGAAACTTCACCTGCACTGACCAGTGTCCAGATATTTATTTCAGTCACACAATTTTTGGCTAAAAAGTTACTGAATCGATTTCAAGTCACTGAATCGTTTCGGATCGTATCGTTCTAAATTAACCAATATCATCCTTGAATCGTATCGACAACCTCAAATCGTGATATGAATCGAATCGTTGTTAAAACGAATCGTTACACCCCTACTGATCTGTGTATATGTGCCCTGATAAAGTGGGATTATACACTCACCTAAAGGATTATTAGGAACACCTGTTCAATTTCTCATTAATGCAATTATCTAATCAACCAATCACATGGCAGTTGCTTCAATGCATTTCGGGGTGTGGTCCTGCTCAAGACAATCTCCTGAACTCCACACTGAATGTCGGAATGGGAAAGAAAGGAGATTTAAGCAATTTTGAGCGTGGCATGGTTGTTGGTGCCAGACGGGCCGGTCTGAGTATTTCACAATCTGCTCAGTTACTGGGATTTTCACACACAACCATTTCTAGGGTTTACAAAGAATGGTGTGAAAAGGGAAAAGCATCCAGTATGCGGCAGTCCTGTGGGAGAAAATGCCTTGTTGATGCTAGAGGTCAGAGGTCATGGGCCGACTGATTCAAGCTGATAGAAGAGCAACTTTGACTGAAATAACCACTCGTTACAACCGAGGTCTGCAGCAAAGCATTTGTGAAGCCACAACACACACAACCTTGAGGCGGATGGGCTACAACAGCAGAAGACCCCACCGGGTACCACTCATCTCAGCATCAAGACCATCAAGGTGTGGCCTGCGGGGGTTGATTCCACACTCCAGAAAAGGTTTCTACACACAGACTGGAGTGTGTTTGCTTCTCAAGCCACCAGTGGCGCTCACACAGACATTGACTTCTACACCTCCTCTGTATTGGATCATATCAATACCAACATTGACAGTGTTACAACCCAGAAACAGATCACCACATACCCAAATCAGAAGCCATGGATGAACAGGGAAGTGCGACTCCTGCTGAAGTCACGCAATACTGCCTTCAGATCAGGAGATGCACAAGCCTACAGTACAAGCTAAAGATAGAGGGTCACTTTTCCAACTCTGACCCTCGACACATGTGGCAGGGCATTCAGGCCATCAGTGACTACAAACCCCCCCACTCCACCCCCGCAGCCACTGATGTCAACTTCCTGAACGAGCTAAATCACTTTTATGCTCGCTTTGAAAGAGACAACAGAGAAACTGCCACCAAGCTCAAACCCTCAGCTGACCACCCACCAATCACACTCTCCTCCACAGATGTCTGCAAGGCACTGAGCCGGATCAGCGCACACAAGGCTGCTGGACCAGACAACATCCCTGGTCGTGTTCTCAGGGCATGTGCGGAGCAGCTCGCTGAGGTTTTTACAGACATTTTCAACCTGTCTCTTGCCCAAGCAGCTGTACCATCATGCTTTAAACGCACTTCCATTGTGCCAGTGCCAAAACACTCTAGCCCGAGGTGCCCTAATGACTACCGCCCTGTAGCACTCACACCCATCGTCATGAAGTGCTTTGAGCGGCTGGTCCTGGAACACCTAAAAGACTCTCTACCATCCACATTGGACTCACACCAGTTTGCCTACCGCAGCAATAGGAGCACAGAGGATGCCGTTTCCATGGCACTGCACTCTGTGCTCACTCACCTGGACAATAAGAACACTTATGCACGCATGCTGTTTGTTGACTTCAGCTCAGCATTCAACACTGTCATCCCATCCAAGTTAATTGCTAAACTTGGAGACCTGGGCATCAACACTTCAATGTGTAACTGGATTTTGGACTTCCTAACTGACAGACCCCAGAATGTTCGTTCAGGATTCACCTGCTCCACATCCATCACACTCAACACTGGCGTACCACAGGGCTGTGTGCTAAGCCCGTTTCTCTACTCCCTCTTCACCGCCGACTGCAAGCCTGTGTATGGATCTAATTCTATCGTCAAGTTTGCGGACGACACTACGGTGATTGGTCTCATCAGCAACAACGATGAGACTGCCTACAGGGAGGAGATCCAGCACCTGGCCACATGGTGCGCTGATAATAACCTGCTCCTCAACACCACCAAAACGAAGGAGCTCATCGTGGACTTCAGGAAAGAGTCAAGAGGCACACACGACACCATCCACATCAATGGAATGGCTGTTGAGCGTGTCTCCAGTTTCAAGTTCCTGGGGATCCACATCTCGGCGGACATGTCGTGGACGACCAACACCTCCAGCCTGGTCAAGAAGGCTCACCAGCGCCTCTTCTTCCTGAGGACACTGAGGAAGAATCAGCTCTCCTCGGCTATCCTGGTGAACTTCTATCGCTGCGCAATAGAAAGCATCCTGACCAACTGTGTGGCAGTGTGGTATGGGAGCTGCTCTGTTGCGGAGCGCAAGGCACTGCAGCGGGTGGTGAAAACTGCCCAGCGCATCACAGGGACTCCACTGCCTGCCATCGAGCACATCCAGAGGAAACGCTGTCTGCATCGAGCTCCAGCATCCTCAAGGACTCCTCTCACCCAGCCCACAGACTGTTTTCTCTCCTGCCCTCCGGCAGGCGTTTCAGGATCCACCGGACCAGGACCAGCAGACTAAAGAACAGTTTTTCCCCAGAGCTGTCTCTTTATTGAACTCAAACCCCCGTTGATCCACTTCCCTCATATACTGATAACTCTCCTACCTCACATCCGCCTTCACTTTGTTATTTGCACTACCGACTGTTTATTACAGTAACAACTGTTTACTTATGCATTTTGCACTATCACACCGTAACTGGATTATGCTCATTTGCACTGCAAATGTATTTACAGTACCAACTGTTTACATCTGTATTTTGCACCGTACTTCTAACTGTAATATGCAATCACTTTCCACTGCACTTTTACACTTTTTTTCGGATAGCTTCTGTCCATAATTTATTGCACTACCTTAATCCACTGCCATATTCCTCATTTTAGCCTTACATATCATTGTATACCTCTATCTGTAAAATTCTGTTTATAGTAATAGCCATCTGTATATTATATTATATTCATAGTACATATCCACCTGTAAATTCTGTTTATAGTAAAAGCCATCTGTATATTATATTCATAGTACATATCCACCTGTAAATTCTGTTTATAGTAAAAGCCATCTGTATATTATATTCATAGTACATATCCACCTGTAAATTCTGTTTATAGTAATAACCATCTGTATATTATTCACTGTACATATTCACCTGTAAATTCTGTTTATAGTAATAACCATCTCTCTATTTATAGATATATTTATATATATTCAGTTCATATCCATGTCCTGCACTTATGCAAACGTTGTATATCCTGCACTTGCTGCTATTGCACTTCTGGTTAGACCTAAACTGCATTTCGTTGCCTTGTACTTGTACTTGTGTAATGACAATAAAGTTGAATCTAATCTAATCTAATCATCTCCACTACAAATAGGAAAAAGAGGCTACAATTTGCACCAGCTCACCAAAATTGGACAGTTGAAGACTGTAAAAATGTCGCCTGGTCTGATGAGTCTGGATTTCTGTTGAGACATTCAGATGGTAGAGTCAGAATTTGGCGTAAACAGAATGAGAACATGGATCCATCATGCCTTGTTCCCACTGTGCAGGCTGGTGGTGGTGGTGTAATGGTGTGGGGGATGTTTTCTTGGCACACTTTAGGCCCCTTAGTGCCAATTGGGCATGGTTTAAATGCCACGGCCTACCTGAGCATTGTTTCTGCCCATGTCCATCCCTTTATGAGCACCATGTCCCCATCCTCTGATGGCTACTTCCAGCAGGATAATGCACCGTCACAAAGCTCCAATCATTTCAAATTGGTTTCTTGAACATGACAATGAGTTCACTGGACTAAAATGGCCCCACAGTCTCCAGATCTCAACCCAATAGAGCATCTTTGGGATGTGGTGGAACGGGAGCTTCGTGCCCTGGATGTGCATCCCACAAATCTCCATCAACTGCAGATGCTCTCCTATCAATATGGCCAACATTTCTAAAGAATGCTTTCAGCACCTTGTTGAATCAATGCCACGTAGAATTAAGGCAGTTCTGAAGGCCAGAGGGGGTCAAACACAGTATTAGTGTGTGTTCATAATAATCCTTTAGGAGAGTGTAGGCTCTGCGTATTACAGTTGAACCTATTCAAAGATGAAAATATCCAAAAATAATCTAAGCTTGACGCACTCCTCCAGACTAACGCTTCGGTGGTGCAGGACAACACTTCAGTAAGTCATGTGGCGAAGGGGTCACTTCACACACTCAGGGCACTGAGACCCACCCCTGTTGCCCCTCGAGTGTCCAGGATCAGTCATTAATCAGGGGCATTGCATTTGGGATGCTGGCTTTGAATGGATCTGCTTATAGAGGCAGTTCAGCTTTGGGCCAGAGTCACAGAACGGATGGGAATGGTCTCGCTCACTCAAAGCATGTGCTGCAGTTTATCTGATACTGTCCAGATATGAATTGCACTGATGATAAAGTATTTTAGCTGCACTGAGGGCGGACTGCCTTCCATCTGAAACCCCCACAAACTATTAGCTGGTGAAAAATGTGTCGACTTGGGGGGCTCGTCTCTTAGTGTGTGATTTATCGCAGTTTAATTATGGCCATGTGTCGGAGCTCCAGGCAGAGGCTAATGTTTTTCTGAGGTAATGGTGAAATCTGCCCTGGATTGTGCTCAATAAATCAAAACTCAGTGTGTTGTTTTAAAATCAAGAGCATTTGAAAAACACATCAGCTCGACTGAACACAGATCAGTGTCCAGAAACACATCAGCTCCACTGAACACAGATCAGTGTCCAGAAACACATCAGCTCCACTGTACACAGATCAGTGTCCAGAAACACATCAGCTCCACTGAACACAGATCAGTGTCCAGAGACACATCAGCACCACTGAACACAGATCAGTGTCCAGAAACACATCAGCTCCACTGTACACAGATCAGTGTCCAGAAACACATCAGCTCCACTGAACACAGATCAGTGTCCAGAGACACATCAGCTCCACTGAACACAGATCAGTGTCCAGAAACACATCAGCTCCACTGAACACAGATCAGTGTCCAGAAACACATCAGCTCCACTGAACACAGATCAGTGTCCAGAGACACATCAGCTCTACTGAACACAGATCAGTGTCCAGAGACACATCAGCTCCACTGAACACAGATCAGTGTCCAGAAACACATCAGCTCCACTGAACACAGATCAGTGTCCAGAGACACATCAGCTCCACTGAACACAGATCAGTGTCCAGAAACACATCAGCTCCACTGAACACAGATCAGTGTCCAGAAACACATCAGCTCCACTGAACACAGATCAGTGTCCAGAGACACATCAGCTCCACTGAACACAGATCAGTGTCCAGAAACACATCAGCACCACTGAACACAGATCAGTGTCCAGAGACACATCAGCTCCACTGAACACAGATCAGTGTCCAGAAACACATCAGCTCCACTGAACACAGATCAGTGTCCAGAGACACATCAGCTCCACTGAACACAGATCAGTGTCCAGAGACACATCAGCTCCACTGAACACAGATCAGTGTCCAGAAACACATCAGCACCACTGAACACAGATCAGTGTCCAGAGACACATCAGCTCCACTGAACACAGATCAGTGTCCAGAAACACATCAGCTCCACTGAACACAGATCAGTGTCCAGAGACACATCAGCTCCACTGAACACAGATCAGTGTCCAGAGACACATCAGCTCCACTGAACACAGATCAGTGTCCAGAAACACATCAGCACCACTGAACACAGATCAGTGTCCAGAGACACATCAGCTCCACTGAACACAGATCAGTGTCCAGAAACACATCAGCACCACTGAACACAGATCAGTGTCCAGAGACACATCAGCTCTACTGAACACAGATCAGTGTCCAGAAACACATCAGCTCCACTGAACACAGATCAGTGTCCAGAGACACATCAGCTCCACTGAACACAGATCAGTGTCCAGAGACACATCAGCTCCACTGAACACAGATCAGTGTCCAGAAACACATCAGCACCACTGAACACAGATCAGTGTCCAGAGACACATCAGCTCCACTGAACACAGATCAGTGTCCAGAAACACATCAGCTCCACTGAACACAGATCAGTGTCCAGAGACACATCAGCTCCACTGAACACAGATCAGTGTCCAGAAACACATCAGCACCACTGAACACAGATCAGTGTCCAGAGACACATCAGCTCCACTGAACACAGATCAGTGTCCAGAAACACATCAGCTCCACTGAACACAGATCAGTGTCCAGAAACACATCAGCTCCACTGAACACAGATCAGTGTCCAGAAACACATCAGCTCTACTGAACACAGATCAGTGTCCAGAAACACATCAGCTCTACTGAACACAGATCAGTGTCCAGAAACACATCAGCTCCACTGAACACAGATCAGTGTCCAGAGACACATCAGCTCCACTGAACACAGATCAGTGTCCAGAAACACATCAGCACCACTGAACACAGATCAGTGTCCAGAGACACATCAGCTCCACTGAACACAGATCAGTGTCCAGAAACACATCAGCTCCACTGAACACAGATCAGTGTCCAGAAACACATCAGCTCCACTGAACACAGATCAGTGTCCAGAAACACATCAGCTCTACTGAACACAGATCAGTGTCCAGAAACACATCAGCTCTACTGTACACAGATCAGTGTCCAGAAACACATCAGCTCCACTGAACACAGATCAGTGTCCAGAAACACATCAGACACGATCCTCCTCTTTAACAGAATGCCGTGTTTCTTCTGGCCTGTGTGTCCTGTACTGAGGCTCCTGATGTGAATGTTGAGGGACCAGAGGCTTTAATGTCCCCATTCATTGTGCCGTGAGGTAATCGATGGCACTCAGGGCCACAGCTAATGTGATTTATGAGCCTATTTTTGCTGTTATGCTCCGTGTACAAATTGTCTTTGGTGATGTAAATTTGCCATCTCCCAGCGTTCCTGCTGACTCCAGGGCCAATTCACAAAACAGATGTAATTTATTTATGTTTTTTCCCCCTCTGGGCTCCAGACACCTGCAAATCACGTAATGCCAGAGACGAAAAGACAGTTCACTTCATCTTCATTGCTTTGTGTTTCCCTCGTCCATACTGTCATTAACAGGCACACATCCCTCATATCACCGGCGGGGCTGAATGATTCCGCTATTAGCCCTGACATAAATAAACACCAAACACACAAGACACACTTCTCTTGTTAATCTACAGCAAATATGACAGATGTAAACAGTCTAATCTACACAGAGAGAAATGTTAATCAGACTGAAATACTTCAGCGTCTCTGTGGGGGTTTGTGCTTAATTAACTTGCATTATTCGATCACACATTTTGAAGATGAAGTGAGCATTAACTACTTAAAAAATTAAGCTTAACTAAAATACGAATCATGCTGATTGTTTTTATTATTGCACTTAGTCATTAGTGTTTGTGTCATAAGAGAACCGTACTGAAACCTTATTCTGTCTTAAATATAGTCATTAAATTAGCTAGCTATAACCAGTCACATCGCTCCCATTGACTCCCACAGGAACTGAGGAATGAGAAAATAAAGCACATTACATTTTTAGTCTATCTGAGATCTTTCTGTCGACTGCATTTCTGTGAAGTAGCCCATTCAAGGAGTAACGTATAACACCTATGAAGAATGAATATGAATAACAGGATAAAAAGAGTTTGGTTGCCCTGTTTTTTTTAAACTTCTTTCTTGGGTTAAATTCTGTATATGCTAGAATCATTCATTTATATTCACCTGTTGTGTATGCTTATGTGAGTATCATAAAACAACATTCGGATGTTAACAATTAAATTATATAAGAAATGACCACTATAACCTGTAGATGGCGGAAGAGGAACACTTATTGGCTCAGCCATTTTTTCTCTTTTTTGAATAAATTTTTATATATTATCAAATCACTATTATAACATTAAAATATCTATTTTTGTTACTGTATTTGTACTGAAGTGTTAAATAGGCTAATTGTAGGAAAACTCACAAAGTCTCATGAAAAACAAAAACTTCTGACTAAACTTCACAATAAATCTTTATTTAAATCACCTCTGTGCTTTGTTTGTGATGATGAGAGGATTTGTAGATAATCGGAAGATTTGTGTAAAACGTAAACTTGCATTAAAGTTCATTCAGCATTTAGAGACTATATAAAACTTGTTTTGATCGATATGGATTCTAATTCCTGGTAAATTAAACATATGACTGGTCATTATTTTCATCAGAAAAGCCCGTGATTGGCTACAACACTCAACGCTGTAAAATCATGCCCTCACATGACCCAAATAAAATAACCAGATCACTCAAAAACAACATGAACGTTATCTCTTCTTTATCTCTCCCCAGAATAACATGCTACTGTAAAGCCCAGTCGAAGTCGATGCACAGATTGTGTTAATATTTACCAGAAATTGCTGCAAATATAGTGAAGCTGCTGTCTGTCCGGCTTAATCCTGTTCACACAGATGGACAGCGCAGAGTTTTTTGGAACTATCGAGAGCTCCATGAAGCACATGATCGCGAGATCAAAGAGTGTCGCAAATCTCTTTTTCTATGGCTCTGGCTATAACCAAACAGGATTTTTCCAGTTCATTTGAAACACTCATGCCAATTGTATATTATATTGATTAACCCTCTGGGGGTCTTTGGTCATTTCTGACCCGAATTGTTTTTTTTTTTAAATGTAAAAAATCGTAGCTTCATCGGAATGGCCCGAAACTTGGTGACTTTATTGGTACTTGGTATATGAACACACAAAACAATTGGGGACAGGATTTGAAAAGTCTAAGTGGTCGTAAAAAAAATTAGTCACACTCAGGGTCTTCAGGTCAAAAATGACCCCCATAGGAAATGAATGGGAAATTGGCAAAAATATGAAAATACAGAGTTTTTTTGTGCATACAATCTACAAATCAGCCAGGATGCAGAAAAAAGGGTCAACAGTGAAGATCTCTAAAACATCAAGAGTGCAAAACAGACAAAAAAACTCTCACACACACACACACTTATACACACAAAAACACAATTAGCTTTTGGAATGGCACGCGTTAATTTGTGTGTGCGTGTGTTTTTGTGTGTATAAGTTAGTGTGTGAGTTTTTTTGTCTGTTTTGCACTCTTGATGTTTTAGAGATTCACCCCTTCACTGTTGAGTCCTTTTTTCTGCCTCATGGCTGATTTGTAGATTGTATGCAGAAAAAAACTAATTACCCATTCATTTCCTATGGGGGTCATTTTTGACCCGAAGGTCCTGAGTGTGACAATTTTTTTCACGACCACTTAGATTTTTTAAATCCTGTCCCCCATTTTTTGGGGTGTTCATATACCAAGTACCAATAAAGTCACCAAGTTTCGGACCATTCCGATGAAGCTACGATTTTTTCCACTATAGTGGTAAAAATGTGCTATTGCGTGAATAAAATGCTCAATGTGTCCACCGGATGGCACTGATCTCATTTAAAAAATTGCTTGAAATTTTTGAAATGCATAACATGTACAAATCAATTTAAATTGTAATGTAGATGCATTTTCTGTGAAGCTGCTCTGAAACGATATGTATCGTGAAAAGCGCTATACAAATATATCTGAATTGAATTGAATTGAATCACTTCTGACCCTCAAAAATGTGATTCATTTTGAAGAAGAAGAAGAACCCTCCAATCCTCACACCATCAGTGCTCAGGCCCTAATACATACTTACTCAAGAGTATGTGATTTCAGACAACGCTACTGTCTTTATGAGTGAGTTGTTGAGCCAGTAGCTCAATTGCGCAATGGCTCTACTCTGCATTTGTTTGGAAATGAAAGCTCTAGCATAAAGTTCTGCCAGGAAGATTCAATGTTACTTCACTTATCACTTTCAGTCCTAACCAATCATGTCCTAATTCTCAGAGTATAAAAGATGGTCACTTACACGTCTGAGTTCACAGATGCTGACCCCAACATTTATCTCCATCACCACCAGGATGGTCTCCGCCTATACCCCCAGGGGGTCGGCTGGCCCATGCCTTCATCTCCAGGCAGGAAATGCAGAGGCAGTTTCCCCCGAGACAGGGTCTTCGCCAAAGAAACTCTAAATATTATACTTGCTGGTCTGTCAATAAATTTGTTACTTTATTGTAATGCACCTGGCCTCCCGAGTCTTTCTGGTAGAAGTATTTTCATTGGCAAAATAGAGCAAAAGCAATATTGTGAGTGTAAAATGGAAGTCACCTAATATGAACTCTTGTCTATTGAACTGTTGTATAAAATCAATATTACACTTACAAATGTTGAGATTCAGTAAAACAGCACTCTTGCTCTTGTGGTATTACTTCTAAATATTAAAAACAAGAACTTATACTGCAACATTTTTTGCACAATATCTTGGATTTTGGGGGCATTTTTATTCATTTCGGTGGCATTTTTGCCCCACGCCCCAGATGTTTCCGAGCCTGGCGTGTGTGTGGCGTGATGGCGGCTCTTCTGCTGCGTGAAACACTGGCGTGTGTGTGGCGTGATGGCAGCTCGTCTGCTGTGTGAAACACTGGCGTGTGTGTGGCATGATGGCGGCTCTTCTGCTGCGTGAAACACTGGCGTGTGTGTGACGTGATGGCGGCTCTTCTGTTGTGTGTAACACTGGCGTGTGTGTGGCGTGATGGCGGCTCTTCTGTTGCGTGAAACACTGGCGTGTGTGTGGCGTGATGGCGGCTCTTCTGCTGCGTGAAACACTGGCGTGTGTGTGGCGTGATGGCGGCTCTTCTGTTGTGTGTAACACTGGCGTGTGTGTGGCGTGATGGCGGCTCTTCTGTTGCGTGAAACACTGGCGTGTGTGTGGCGTGATGGCGGCTCTTCTGCTGCGTGAAACACTGGCGTGTGTGTGGCGTGATGGCGGCTCTTCTGTTGCGTGAAACACTGCCGTGTGTGTGGCGTGATGGCGGCTCTTCTGCTGCGTGAAACACTGGCGTGTGTGTGGCGTGATGGCGGCTCTTCTGCTGTGTGAAACACTGGCGTGTGTGTGGTGTGCTGGCGGCTCTTCTGTTGCGTGAAACACTGCCGTGTGTGTGGCGTGATGGCGGCTCTTCTGTTGTGTGAAACACTGGCGTGTGTGTGGTGTGCTGGCGGCTCTTCTGTTGCGTGAAACACTGCCGTGTGTGTGGCGTGATGGCGGCTCTTCTGCTGCGTGAAACACTGCCGTGTGTGTGGCGTGATGGCGGCTCTTCTGCTGCGTGAAACACTGGCGTGTGTGTGGCGTGATGGCGGCTCTTCTGTTGTGTGAAACACTGGCGTGTGTGTGGCGTGATGGCGGCTCTTCTGTTGTGTGAAACACTGGCGTGTGTGTGGCGTGATGGCGGCTCTTCTTTTGCGTGAAACACTGGCCTGTGTGTGGCGTGATGGCGGATCTTCTGCTGCGTGAAACACTGCCGTGTGTGTGAAGTGATGGCGGCTCTTCTGCTGCGTGAAACACTGGCGTGTGTGTGGCGTGATGGCGGCTCTTCTGCTGCGTGAAACACTGGCGTGTGTGTGGCATGATGGCGGCTCTTCTTTTGCGTGAAACACTGGCGTGTGTGTGGCGTGATGGCGGCTCTTCTGCTGTGTGAAACACTGGCGTGTGTGTGTTGTGATGGCTGCTCTTCTGCTGCGTGAAACACTGCCGTGTGTGTGGCATGATGGCGGCTCTTCTGCTGTGTGAAACACTGGCGTGTGTGTGGTGTGATGGCGGCTCTTCTGCTGCGTGAAACACTGGCGTGTGTGTGGCGTGATGGGGGCTCTTCTTTTGCGTGAAACACTGCCGTGTGTGTGGCGTGATGGGGCCTCTTCTGCTGCGTGAAACACTGGCGTGTGTGTGGCGTGATGGGGGCTCTTCTGCTGCGTGAAACACTGCCGTGTGTGTGGTGTGCTGGCGGCTCTTCTGTTGCGTGAAACACTGCCGTGTGTGTGGCGTGATGGCGGCTCTTCTGCTGCGTGAAACACTGGCGTGTGTGTGGCGTGATGGCGGCTCTTCTGTTGTGTGAAACACTGGCGTGTGTGTGGCGTGATGGCGGCTCTTCTGTTGTGTGAAACACTGGCGTGTGTGTGGCGTGATGGCGGCTCTTCTGCTGTGTGAAACACTGGCGTGTGTGTGGCGTGATGGCGGCTCTTCTGCTGTGTGAAACACTGGCGTGTGTGTGGCGTGATGGCGGCTCTTCTGCTGCGTGAAACACTGGCGTGTGTGTGATGGCGGCTCTTCTGCTGCGTGAAACACTGGCGTGTGTGTGATGGCGGCTCTTCTGCTGCGTGAAACACTGGCGTGTGTATGGCATTATGGCGGCTCTTCTGCTGCGTGAAACACTGGCGTGTGTGTGGCGTGATGGCGGCTCTTCTGCTGATTGAAACACTGGCGTGTGTGGCGTGATGGCGGCTCTTCTGCTGATTGAAACACTGGCGTGTGTGTGGCGTGATGGCAGCTCTTCTGCTGCGTGAAACACTGGCGTGTGTGTGGCGTGATGGCGGCTCTTCTGTTGTGTGAAACACTGGCGTGTGTGTGGCGTGATGGGGGCTCTTCTGTTGTGTGAAACACTGGCGTGTGTGTGGAGTGATGGCGGCTCTTCTGCTGTGTGAAACACTGGCGTGTGTGTGGCGTGATGGCGGCTCTTCTGTTGTGTGAAACACTGGCCTGTGTGTGGCGTGATGGCAGCTCGTCTGCTGTGTGAAAAACTGGCGTGTGTGTGGCGTGATGGCGGCTCTTCTGTTGTGTGAAACACTGGCGTGTGTGTGGCGTGATGGCGGCTCTTCTGTTGTGTGAAACACTTTCGTGTGTGTGGCATGATGGCGGCTCTTCTGCTGCGTGAAACATTGGCGTGTGTGTGGCGTGATGGCGGCTCTTCTGCTGTATGAAACACTGGCGTGTGTGTGGCGTGATGGGGGCTCTTCTGCTGCGTGAAACACTGGCGTGTGTGTGGCGTGATGGCGGCTCTTCTGCTGTGTGAAACACTGGCGTGTGTGTGGCGTGATGGGGGCTCTTCTGCTGCGTGAAACACTGGCGTGTGTGTGGCGTGATGGCGGCTCTTCTGCTGTGTGAAACACTGGCGTGTGTGTGGCGTGATGGCGGCTCTTCTGTTGTGTGAAACACTGGCCTGTGTGTGGCGTGATGGCAGCTCGTCTGCAGTGTGAAACACTGGCGTGTGTGTGGCGTGATGGCGGCTCTTCTGTTGTGTGAAACACTGGCGTGTGTGTGGCGTGATGGCGGCTCTTCTGTTGTGTGAAACACTTTCGTGTGTGTGGCATGATGGCGGCTCTTCTGCTGCGTGAAACACTGGCGTGTGTGTGGCATGATGGCGGCTCTTCTGCTGTGTGAAACACTGGCGTGTGTGTGGCATGATGGCGGCTCTTCTGCTGTGTGAAACACTGGCGTGTGTGTGGCATGAAGGCGGCTCTTATGCTGCGTGAAACACTGGCGTGTGTGTGGCATGATGGCGGCTCTTCTGCTGCGTGAAACACTGGTGTGTGTGGCGTGATGGCGGCTCTTCTGCTGTGTGAAACACTGGCGTGTGTGTGGCATGATGGCGGCTCTTATGCTGCGTGAAACACTGGCGTGTGTGTGGCATGATGGCGGCTCTTCTGCTGCGTGAAACACTGGTGTGTGTGGCGTGATGGCGGCTCTTCTGCTGCGTGAAACACTGGTGTGTGTGGCGTGATGGCGGCTCTTCTGCTGATTGAAACACTGGCGTGTGTGTGGCATGATGGCGGCTCTTATGCTGCGTGAAACACTGGCGTGTGTGTGGCATGATGGCGGCTCTTCTGCTGCGTGAAACACTGGTGTGTGTGGCGTGATGGCGGCTCTTCTGCTGTGTGAAACACTGGCGTGTGTGTGGCGTGATGGCGGCTCTTCTGCTGTGTGAAACACTGGCGTGTGTGTGGCGTGATGGCGGCTCTTATGCTGCGTGAAACACTGGCGTGTGTGTGGCGTGATGGCGGCTCTTCTGCTGTGTGAAACACTGGTGTGTGTGGCGTGATGGCGGCTCTTATGCTGCTTGAAACACTGGCGTGTGTGTGGCATGATGGCGGCTCTTCTGCTGCGTGAAACACTGGCGTATGTGTGGCGTGATGGCAGCTCTTCTGTTGCGTGAAACACTGGCGTGTGTGTGGCATGATGGCGGCTCTTCTGCTGCGTGAAACACTGGCGTGTGTGTGGCGTGATGGCGGCTCTTCTGCTGCATGAAACACTGGTGTGTGTGTGGCGTGATGGCAGCTCTTCTGTTGCGTGAAACACTGGCGTGTGTGTGGCGTGATGGCAGCTCTTCTGTTGCGTGAAACACTGGCGTGTGTGTGGCATGATGGCGGCTCTTCTGCTGCGTGAAACACTGGCGTGTGTGTGGCGTGATGGCGGCTCTTCTGCTGCGTGAAACACTGGCGTGTGTGTGGCGTGATGGCGGCTCTTCTGCTGCGTGAAACACTGGCGTGTGTGTGGCGTGATGGCAGCTCTTCTGTTGCGTGAAACACTGTTGTGTGTGTGGCGTGATGGCAGCTCTTCTGTTGCGTGAAACACTGGCGTGTGTGTGGCGTGATGGCGGCTCTTCTGCTGCGTGAAACACTGGCGTGTGTGTGGCGTGATGGCGGCTCTTCTGCTGCGTGAAACACTGGCTTGTGTGTGGAGTGATGGCGGCTCTTCTGTTGCGTGAAACACTGGCGTGTGTGTGGTGTGATGGCGGCTCTTCTGTTGCGTGAAACACTGGCTTGTGTGTGGAGTGATGGCGGCTCTTCTGTTGCGTGAAACACTGGCGTGTGTGTGGAGTGATGGCGGCTCTTCTGTTGCGTGAAACACTGGCTTGTGTGTGGAGTGATGGCGGCTCTTCTGCTGCGTGAAACACTGGCGTGTGTGTGGAGTGATGGCGGCTCTTCTGTTGCGTGAAACACTGGCGTGTGTGTGGCGTGATGGCGGCTCTTCTGCTGTGTGAAACACTGGCGTGTGTGTGGCGTGATGGCGGCTCTTATGCTGCGTGAAACACTGGCGTGTGTGTGGCGTGATGGCGGCTCTTCTGCTGTGTGAAACACTGGTGTGTGTGGCGTGATGGCGGCTCTTATGCTGCTTGAAACACTGGCGTGTGTGTGGCATGATGGCGGCTCTTCTGCTGCGTGAAACACTGGCGTATGTGTGGCGTGATGGCAGCTCTTCTGTTGCGTGAAACACTGGCGTGTGTGTGGCATGATGGCGGCTCTTCTGCTGCGTGAAACACTGGCGTGTGTGTGGCGTGATGGCGGCTCTTCTGCTGCATGAAACACTGGTGTGTGTGTGGCGTGATGGCAGCTCTTCTGTTGCGTGAAACACTGGCGTGTGTGTGGCGTGATGGCAGCTCTTCTGTTGCGTGAAACACTGGCGTGTGTGTGGCATGATGGCGGCTCTTCTGCTGCGTGAAACACTGGCGTGTGTGTGGCGTGATGGCGGCTCTTCTGCTGCGTGAAACACTGGCGTGTGTGTGGCGTGATGGCGGCTCTTCTGCTGCGTGAAACACTGGCGTGTGTGTGGCGTGATGGCGGCTCTTCTGCTGCATGAAACACTGTTGTGTGTGTGGCGTGATGGCAGCTCTTCTGTTGCGTGAAACACTGGCGTGTGTGTGGCGTGATGGCGGCTCTTCTGCTGCGTGAAACACTGGCGTGTGTGTGGCGTGATGGCGGCTCTTCTGTTGTGTGAAACACTGGCGTGTGTGTGGCGTGATGGCAGCTCTTCTGTTGCGTGAAACACTGGCGTGTGTGTGGCATGATGGGGGCTCTTCTGCTGCGTGAAACACTGGCGTGTGTGTGGCGTGATGGCGGCTCTTCTGTTGTGTGAAACACTGGCGTGTGTGTGGCGTGATGGCAGCTCTTCTGTTGCGTGAAACACTGGCGTGTGTGTGGCGTGATGGCAGCTCTTCTGCTGCATGAAACACTGGTGTGTGTGTGGCGTGATGGCGGCTCTTCTGCTGCGTGAAACACTGGCGTGTGTGTGGCATGATGGGGGCTCTTCTGCTGCGTGAAACACTGGCGTGTGTGTGGCGTGATGGCGGCTCTTCTGTTGTGTGAAACACTGGCGTGTGTGTGGCGTGATGGCAGCTCTTCTGTTGCGTGAAACACTGGCGTGTGTGTGGCGTGATGGCAGCTCTTCTGCTGCATGAAACACTGGTGTGTGTGTGGCGTGATGGCGGCTCTTCTGCTGCGTGAAACACTGGCGTGTGTGTGGCGTGATGGCAGCTCTTCTGTTGCGTGAAACACTGGCGTGTGTGTGGCGTGATGGCGGCTCTTCTGCTGCGTGAAACACTGGCATGTGTGTGGCATGATGGCGGCTCTTCTGTTGCGTGAAACACTGGCGTGTGTGTGGCGTGATGGCGGCTCTTCTGTTGCGTGAAACACTGGCATGTGTGTGGCATGATGGCGGCTCTTCTGTTGCGTGAAACACTGGCGTGTGTGTGGCGTGATGGCAGCTCTTCTGTTGCGTGAAACACTGGCATGTGTGTGGCATGATGGCGGCTCTTCTGTTGCGTGAAACACTGGCGTGTGTGTGGCGTGATGGCGGCTCTTCTGCTGCGTGAAACACTGGGGTGTGTGTGGTGTGCTGGCGGCTCTTTGTTGCGTGAAACACTGGCGTGTGTGTGGTGTGATGGCGGCTCTTCTGTTGCGTGAAACACTGGCGTGTGTGTGGCGTGATGGCGGCTCTTCTGTTGTGTGAAACACTGGCGTGTGTGTGGTGTGATGGCGGCTCTTCTGTTGTGTGAAACACTGGCGTGTGTGTGGCGTGATGGCGGCTCTTCTGCTGCGTGAAACACTGGCGTGTGTGTGGCGTGATGGCGGCTCTTCTGTTGTGTGAAACACTGGCGTGTGTGTGGCGTGATGGCGGCTCTTCTGCTGCGTGAAACACTGGCGTGTGTGTGGCGTGATGGCGGCTCTTCTGTTGTGTGAAACACTGGGGTGTGTGTGGCGTGATGGCGGCTCTTCTGCTGTGTGAAACACTGGGGTGTGTGTGGCGTGATGGCGGCTCTTCTGTTGTGTGAAACACTGGCGTGTGTGTGGCGTGATGGGGGCTCTTCTGCTGCGTGAAACACTGGCGTGTGTGTGGCGTGATGGGGGCTCTTCTGCTGCGTGAAACACTGGCGTGTGTGTGGCGTGATGGCGGCTCTTCTGCTGCGTGAAACACTGGCGTGTGTGTGGCGTGATGGCGGCTCTTCTGCTGTGTGAAACACTGGCGTGTGTGTGGCGTGATGGCGGCTCTTCTGTTGCGTGAAACACTGGTGTGTGTGTGGCGTGATGGCGGCTCTTCTGCTGCGTGAAACACTGGCGTGTGTGTGGTGTGATGGGGGCTCTTCTGTTGCGTGAAACACTGGCGTGTGTGTGGCGTGATGGGGGCTCTTCTGCTGCGTGAAACACTGGCGTGTGTGTGGCGTGATGGCGGCTCTTCTGCTGCGTGAAACACTGGCGTGTGTGTGGCGTGATGGCGGCTCTTCTGCTGTGTGAAACACTGGCGTGTGTGTGGCGTGATGGCGGCTCTTCTGTTGCGTGAAACACTGGTGTGTGTGTGGAGTGATGGCGGCTCTTCTGTTGCGTGAAACACTGGCGTGTGTGTGGCGTGATGGCAGCTCTTCTGTTGCGTGAAACACTGGTGTGTGTGTGGAGTGATGGCGGCTCTTCTGTTGCGTGAAACACTGGCTTGTGTGTGGAGTGATGGCGGCTCTTCTGTTGCGTGAAACACTGGCGTGTGTGTGGAGTGATGGCGGCTCTTCTGTTGCGTGAAACACTGGCTTGTGTGTGGAGTGATGGCGGCTCTTCTGCTGCGTGAAACACTGGCGTGTGTGTGGAGTGATGGCGGCTCTTCTGTTGCGTGAAACACTGGCTTGTGTGTGGAGTGATGGCGGCTCTTCTGTTGCGTGAAACACTGGCGTGTGTGTGGAGTGATGGCGGCTCTTCTGTTGCGTGAAACACTGGCGTGTGTGTGGTGTGATGGCGGCTCTTCTGTTGCGTGAAACACTGGCTTGTGTGTGGAGTGATGGCGGCTCTTCTGTTGCGTGAAACACTGGCGTGTGTGTGGAGTGATGGCGGCTCTTCTGTTGCGTGAAACACTGGCTTGTGTGTGGAGTGATGGCGGCTCTTCTGTTGCGTGAAACACTGGCGTGTGTGTGGAGTGATGGCGGCTCTTCTGTTGCGTGAAACACTGGCGTGTGTGTGGAGTGATGGCGGCTCTTCTGTTGCGTGAAACACTGGCTTGTGTGTGGAGTGATGGCGGCTCTTCTGTTGCGTGAAACACTGGCGTGTGTGTGGCGTGATGGCGGCTCTTCTGTTGCGTGAAACACTGGCTTGTGTGTGGAGTGATGGCGGCTCTTCTGTTGCGTGAAACACTGGCGTGTGTGTGGAGTGATGGCGGCTCTTCTGTTGCGTGAAACACTGGCGTGTGTGTGGTGTGATGGCGGCTCTTCTGCTGTGTGAAATAAATAGGAATAAGGAAATAAGGAATAAACAGACATGAATGCGAGACAAAGGGAGTGAAAGAGAAAACCTTGTGGTGCTTCAGGCAGCATTTCCCAGCTGAATCACGTCCAGTATGTCTTCCTTAAAAGTGTAAAGATCCAGTGTTTGCCTTTGGCCCTGTCGTATAAACAAAGGCCGAGTGAAGAGGATGTCTGATCCACGTACTGTAGAGCAGCAGGTTTGTCTGAAGCGTATTAAACCTGGGGAGTTGATGTGTTTGGCTTCTTCTGAACGCAGCGATCTTTAGCTCCGCCAATAGCGAGTCTTTAATGACCTGCAGTGATTCACTGCCTGTCTGAGAGCCCAGAGGAAAGACCTTTAACCTTCAGTGCACACAGAAATAACCCTCTCACCATCAATGAACGGCCCCAAGGACAGACCTCAGGCCCCGTCCCGTCTATATCGCTGCTTATTCTGAAAAAGAGACGCTCACTTAGACAGCAGGAGCGATCAAACACTTTGCTGTTGTTGTTGTTTTACATGCCATTTAGGTTTTAATAGAAAATAAATGAATGTAAATACTGACACAGAAGAATAGCTGAAAATGTGTAGAGAGTCGGAACAGAAAATAATACTCCAGATAACCAGAGACTAGTTCTAGCACTTTCTCTCCCAACCTGGTCTGTTATAAAAGCACTGATGTGGCATCACTCATGGAAAGTCAGCCAATCAGATTACAATTGACTACAATCCAGATGATAAAAGAATGCAAATCTACTGCATTATATACGGCACGCTCAAATGCGTCCAGCTAAAGTAGGCTGACCTGTTTCAGACGAGCCATCAGACTTCACCAGAGCACAGATCAGATGTTTTGTTCTGTTTGCCAACCCTATTATATAATACACAGGAATAATGCTGAACTTTAATTTAGGCAGAAGAATAACTCTCCAGAGTAGGAGTGAAAACATATCAACAACACTTCCCACAATCAAATGAATAATTAATAAAACGAGATGATCACAAAACGCCCAGTGAGATGAATGCAATGCTCAGGCTTACTCGACTCCTTAAATCTTGGATATGAATATCGTGAAAGACATGCAAATGAGTTATGAATTATGAATGCAGTGGGTGTAACGGTGACTGGAGTAACTACACACCTCATGTCTGACAGGATTACACTCGCCGGTTCAGTCACTCTGAGAGATGCTGGGAAACATCACGACCCACCTGCATCCTTTCAGAACGCTGTGTGTGTGTGTGTGTGTGTGTGTGTGTGTGTGTGTGTGTGTGTGTGTGTGTGTGTGTGTGTGTGTGTGTGTGTGTGTGTGTGTGTGTGTGTGTGTGTGTGTGTGTGTGTGTGTGTGTGTGTGTGTGTGTGTGTGTGTGTGTGTGTGTGTGTGTCCCGACGGATCGGACGGATTGATGCGAGTGACATGGGAGCAGGAGCTGTTCTCTTGCAACATGACGGGGATGGTCTTGAACACCCCGTCTGTTTCTTTTCGCGCAAATTTAACCGTCATCAGCGTGCTTATTCGACCATAGAAAAGGAAGCCCTTGCTCTTGTGCTCGCCGTCCAGCATTTCGAGGTTTATGTCGGAGGTGCTGCATGCCCGGTTGTGGTTTATACAGATCACAACCCCTTGGTTTTTCTTGATCGCATGCGCAATTGTAACCAGCGCTTAATGCGCTGGAGTTTGATTCTTCAAGGTTACAGCTTGGAGATTAGACACATCCGAGGACGTGACAACGTAGTTGCAGATGCATTGTCTCGGGCTTGAGGGGAACATCCTTGCAAATAAATTGTGGGACTTATGTATAAAATGTACTGTTTACACATTAATATATACTTTTTCCCTTTGTTTCAGTTTAACAGCTATGGAGCCGTTGCTGAGTGGTTTGTAAAAATTATTTTGTAAATATTTATTAATTACGTAGTTAATTTAAACCCCAATTTATTTTTTTTAAGGGTGGGGGTGTTACGCTAAAGAATGAAGTGAACGGTGTTTATGCTGCTTTGTTGCGGTTGTGTTGCTGCTGTTCCTTCTGTTTCCCCTAGAGGCCGCGCTGCACCCGCTGGTTGCTGATTGTGGGTTGGGCCACCGCTTTAAAGACGCTCTGTTTGATGTCCGGAAGTCTCTCACTTTCTTGTTCCACCTGCTCATCTCTGTAGACGGGGGCGGAAGCTCCATGGGAGGCACGCTCGTACATCTCGCTATGTTCCTGGAAGGGGATGAATTATTGTCCTAGTTTATGAGTAATTTTGAGAGCTGGTGGGATTTTGGTGGTGGGTTTCATGTTGTTTATCTTATCGGTAGTTTAGTGTAGCAGCTAGAGGAACCGGAAGACTCACAATGGACTTGTCTTTTGTTTTGGACGGGAGGTAGGCAAGTTCCATCTTTCTTTGCAGACATGTGTAGTCAGGGTTGTTTCTTTTGTTATTTTTCCCACCATGCTCTGTTTGTCAAACTTTATCTTTCATTAAATTAATTTGTTGCACCATCATTTCATCTCTATGGTCTCATTATATGTTATGTTGTGCCATTCTTTTGTTTATTTAATGGTGACGTAACAGTGGGTGTGAGAGAACCACCAAAATGGCGGAAAAGTCTGAAGAAGGCAGCCCCACTGCCACGTGGGTAAACCCGGAGGGGTACAGTGGCTAGGGGAGTAAACCCTGATCACAAATCTGCCTTTGGGGACAGGCATAGGCGGAACCCAGCAGGCCGGGCTACCGGCAGACCCCTGCAACTCCTTTCAGACGAAGGTCATCATGGGTTCTCTCATGCCACCGGAGATCCTTCTGGAAGGAGCCAAGATGGTGGGAGTGTGGAATGCACACCTGCACCTTCACCTTAATCCTTACCCATGTGCAAGCTTCTTGCTTCCTCCTCCCCCCCCAAAGGTCCTGTGGCGATGTGGAATGGTGGTAGGCACAGGCCAAGGATGTGGCTAGGAGTGCCTAGCCAAACCATGCACACAGGCGGCAATGGAGTGATGGTCGTTGCAATTGTGGGATGGAGCAGCACATTGCCTCGGCATCTTCCATTGCGACTGAGCAGTTCCACGCTGCTCACCCCTGAGATGGGGAAGGACCTGGAAAAGGTGGTTCAAAAAATGTCTGCGCCATACACTCTGGGCGCAGAGTGACCACATAATGACCTTATTATGTGAGTATAGGTGACCATAAGTCTGAGTGGACATCCATGACATGCGGAGTCCCACAAGGGTCAATTCTTGCACCACTCCTATTCAATCTGTACATGCTGCCACTCAGCCAAATAATGAAAAATAACAAAATGGCTTACCACAGCTATGCTGACGACACCCAGATCTACTTAGCCCTGTCACCTAATGACTACAGCCCCATTGACTCTCTATGTAAATGCATTGATGAAGTTAACAGTTGGATGTGCCAAAACTTTCTTCAGTTAAACAAAGACAAAACTGAAATTACTACATTTGGAAACAAAGATGAAATTCTCAAGGTGAATGCATATCTTGAGGCTAAAGGCCTGAAATCAAAAATCAAGTCAGGAATCTTGGTGTGATTTTGGAGTCAGACCTGAGTTTCAATAGTCATGTCAAAGCAATAACTAAAACAGCTTACTATCATCTCAAAAATATATCAAGAATTAGATGCTTTGTTTCCAGGCAAGACTTAGAGAAACTCGTTCATGCTTTTATTACCAGTAGGGTGGACTATTGTAATGGTCTCCTCACCGGCCTTCCCAAAAAGACCATTAGAAAGCTGCAGCTCATACAGAACGCTGCTGCCAGGATCCTGACCAGAACCAGAAAATATGACCATATCACACCAGTCCTCAGATCTTTACACTGGCTTCCAGTTACATTTAGGATCGATTTTAAAGTGCTATTACTTGTATATAAATCACTAAATGAACTAGGACCTCAATACATTGCAGATATGCTGATTAAATACAAACCCAACAGATCACTCAGATCATCAGGATCAAGTCAATTAGAAATACCAAAGGTTCACTCAAAGCAAGGAGAGTCTGCTTTTAGCTATTATGCCAGCCGTAGTTGGAACCAGCTTCCTGAACAGATCAGATGTGCTCCAACAGTAGCCACTTTCAAATCCAGACTCAAAACACATCTGTTCAGCTGTGCATTTACTGAATGAGCACTGTGCCACTGTACGTGCTTTGTCCGAACTGCTTGCATTTTAATTTATATGCTTAAATTTAACCCTGTTTTTATTTATATTTTTAATTATACTCTTTATTTTTATCTTTCAATATTTTCTTTATTTTTTATTTCTTTTAATTCCTATTATAACTGTAATATTTTTATTTCATTTCTGTGTAAAGCACTTTGAATTGCCACTGTGTATGAAATGTGCTATACAAATAAACTTGCCTTGCCTAAACTTGCCTTGCCTTGGGCGGTATACCGCAACCGCCGGCGCATCCCAACATGCGGTCGAAAAACGAAAGAAAGAAATAGACACCTGAGTATTGCTTCATGGAATGTCCGCACCTTGCTGGACCTGGCTGAGACACCTGACAAGCCTCATCGTAGAACAGCACTTGTGGCCCTAGAGCTAGCAAGGTACAACATCGACGTTGCAGCCCTCAGTGAGACCAGACTTCATGGAGAGGACTCCCTGACGGAGGTTGGTGCAGGGTACACTTTCTTCTGGAAAGGGGTCCCCGAAGGCACTCGCCGGACCCATGGAGTTGGTTTTGCAGTGAAGTCCAAACTGCTGCAGTTTATCCCTGAATCCCCTGTCGGCATCAATGAGAGGCTGATGACCTGGCCCATCCCCCTTGCAAAAGGATGCTTTGCCACCCTCATTAGTGCCTATGCACCAACGCTTGCTGCCGAGTCTAACACCAAAGAGGACTTTTACCTTGCCCTCGACTCTGCCATAAGAAAAACTCCAGCCACAGACAAACTCATTCTCATGGGAGATTTTAATGCCAGAGTGGGCATAGAGCACCTGGTATGGGATAAGGTAATCGGCCGGCACGGTGTTGGGAAGATGAATGACAACGGCCTCCGGCTCCTTTCTCTCTGTGCAGAACACCAACTGGTCATCACCAACACCATATTTCAGATGAAGAACAGATTCAAAACCACCTGGCAGCACCCACGCTCAAAACATTGGCACCTCCTTGATTACGTAATCGTCCGTCAAAATGACCGGAAAGATGTCCTCTCCACTCGAGTCATGCGCGGAGCAGAGTGTTGGACTGACCACCGTTAGGTCAGATCCAAACTCCTCATGAGTATTAGACCCCGTGGTCAGAGGACAGCTCCAAAACAAAAAATCAATTGCTCAGCACTCAGTAGCCCCACTTCACGAGATCTCCTTCGACAGCTCCTCGCTGATAACCTCAAAGAGATCCCGGAGGAATCAGCTGACTGGCCAACGCTGCCGCCAAGCCATCCACAGTGCAGCTTCAGAGGCATTGGGCCAGCCGAGGAAACATCATCAGGACTGGTTTGACAGCAATTCGGCTGAGATACAGACACTCCTCAAAATAAAACATGATGCCCATAAATCTCTCCTGTCCTGCCCTGGATCTCCTACCTTGAAAGCCACCTTTAATGCAGCGAGATCTGCAACCCAGTGTGCCCTCCGGATCATGGAGGACACTTGGTGGGTGAAGAAGGCAGAAGAGATACAGCGTATGGCAGACTGCAACAACTCACAGGGCTTCTATGATGCCATCAAAACTCTCCACCATTACATAGCCTTCATTGACCTCAGTAATGCATTTGACACTATCAACCGTGAGATGCTCTGGAAACAACTTTCCAAACTTGGGGTACCACCCAAGTTCCTCACCATTCTACAGCAGCTGCACAATGGGATGCGAGCCAGAGTCACCACAGGAGAACTTCAGTCAGAGT
>JARQWZ010005891.1:0-2500 GCA_033150135.1 Gobio occitaniae | reverse complement strand
CACAGCTCGGAAACACACAGACTCAGAAACACACAGACTCAGAAACACAGCTCAGAAACACACAGACTCAGAAACACACAGACTCAGAAACACACAGACTCAGAAACACACAGACTCAGAAACACACAGACTCAGAAACACACAGCTCAGAAACACACAGACTCAGAAACACACAGACTCAGAAACACACAGACTCAGAACAACAGCTCAGAAACACACAGCTCAGAAACACACAGACTCAGAAACACACAGCTCAGAAACACACAGCTCAGAAACACAGACTCAGAAACACACAGACTCAGAAACACACAGACTCAGAAACACACAGACTCAGAAACACACAGACTCAGAAACACACAGCTCAGAAACACACAGACTCAGAAACACAGCTCAGAAACACACAGACTCAGAAACACAGCTCAGAAACACACAGACTCAGAAACACAGCTCAGAAACACACAGACTCAGAAACACACAGACTCAGAAACACACAGACTCAGAAACACACAGACTCAGAAACACACAGAATCAGAAACACACAGACTCAGAAACACACAGAATCAGAAACACACAGACTCAGAAACACACAGCTCAGAAACACACAGACTCAGAAACACAGCTCAGAAACACACAGACTCAGAAACACAGCTCAGAAAACACACAGACTCAGAAACACAGCCTCAGAAACACACAGACTCAGAAACACACAGACTCAGAAACACACAGACTCAGAAACACACAGACTCAGAAACACACAGACTCAGAAACACACAGACTCAGAAACACACAGAATCAGAAACACACAGACTCAGAAACACACAGCTCAGAAACACACAGACTCAGAACACACAGACTCAGAAACACACAGACTCAGAAACACAGACTCAGAAACACACAGCTCAGAAACACACAGACTCAGAAACACACAGCTCAGAAACACAGCTCAGAAACACAGACTCAGAAACACACAGCTCAGAAACACAGCTCAGAAACACACAGACTCAGAAACACACAGCTCAGAAACACACAGACTCAGAAACACACAGCTCAGAAACACACAGCTCAGAAACACACAGACTCAGAAACACACAGACTCAGAAACACACAGCTCAGAAACACACAGACTCAGAAACACACAGACTCAGAAACACACAGACTCAGAAACACACAGACTCAGAAACACACAGACTCAGAAACACACAGACTCAGAAACACACAGCTCAGAAACACACAGACTCAGAAACACACAGACTCAGAAACACAGCTCAGAAACACACAGACTCAAAAACACAGCTCAGAAACACACAGACTCAGAAACACACAGACTCAGAAACACACAGCTCAGAAACACACAGACTCAGAAACACACAGACTCAGAAACACACAGCTCAGAAACACACAGACTCAGAAACACAGCTCAGAAACACAGCTCAGAAACACACAGACTCAAAAACACAGCTCAGAAACACACAGACTCAGAAAAACACAGCTCAGAAACACACAGACTCAGAAACACACAGACTCAGAAACACACAGACTCAGAAACACACAGCTCAGAAAACACAGCTCAGAAACACACAGACTCAGAAACACACAGCTCAGAAACACACAGACTCAGAAACACACAGCTCAGAAACACACAGCTCAGAAACACACAGACTCAGAAACACACAGACTCAGAAACACACAGACTCAGAAACACACAGACTCAGAAACACAGCTCAGAAACACACAGACTCAAAAACACAGCTCAGAAACACACAGACTCAGAAACACACAGACTCAGAAACACACAGCTCAGAAACACACAGACTCAGAAACACACAGACTCAGAAACACACAGCTCAGAAACACACAGACTCAGAAACACAGCTCAGAAACACAGCTCAGAAACACACAGACTCAAAAACACAGCTCAGAAACACACAGACTCAGAAACACACAGCTCAGAAACACAGCTCAGAAACACACAGACTCAGAAACACACAGCTCAGAAACACAGCTCAGAAACACACAGACTCAGAAACACACAGACTCAGAAACACACAGCTCAGAAACACAGCTCAGAAACACACAGACTCAGAAACACACAGCTCAGAAACACACAGACTCAGAAACACACAGCTCAGAAACACAGCTCAGAAACACAGACTCAGAAACACACAGCTCAGAAACACAGCTCAGAAACACACAGACTCAGAAACACACAGCTCAGAAACACACAGACTCAGAAACACACAGCTCAGAAACACACAGCTCAGAAACACACAGACTCAGAAACACACAGACTCAGAAACACACAGCTCAGAAACACACAGACTCAGAAACACACAGACTCAGAAACACACAGACTCAGAAACACACAGACTCAGAAACACACAGACTCAGAACACACAGACTCAGAAACACACAGCTCAGAAACACACAGACTCAGAAACACACAGACTCAGAAAACACACAGCTCAGAAACACACAGACTCAGAAACACACAGACTCAGAA
>JARQWZ010005890.1:0-64916 GCA_033150135.1 Gobio occitaniae | reverse complement strand
ATATATACTCATTGACTTCCCTTCTGATTCCAATCACAAGCCAAAAGTTCTACAAAAGGTTTTTTTAAAGTTTTTTTTTGTGACATATGGCTGTACAGAATTCCATTATTGACATACTGAACATATTTTTTGGCCCAAGAGTCTATAAGCACTAACTTAATATACATACTCATTGACTTCCTGCCTGATTCCCATTACTAGCCAAAAGTTCCACAAAAGGTTTTGTAAAAGGTGTTTTTTTTTTTTTTTTTTTTTGTTTTTTTTTACATATTATGGCTGGACACAAGTCCATATTTGACCTAGTGAACATATTTTTGACCCAAGAGTCCTTAAATACTAACTTACAAACTCTCATTGATTTCCCGCCTGATTCCCATTATATTAGCCAAAAGTTCCACAAAAGGTTTAAAAAAATAAATAAACATTATTCATTTGTTTTATATATGTTATGGCTGTACAGAAGTCAATATTTTACTTACTGAACATATTTTTGGCCCAAGAGAACTTAAACATCATCTTACTATATATACTTATTGACTTTTCTTCGGATTTCCATTACTAGCCAAAAGTTCCACAAAAGGTTTTTTTTTTATTTTGTCTTATTTTTCTATACGTGATATGGCTGTACAGAAGTCCATATTTGACCTACTGAACATGTTTTCGGCCTAAGAGTCCTTAAACACTAACTTAATATACACACTCATTGACTTCCCTTCTGATTCCAATTAATAGGCAAAAGTTATTAAATTGTTTTTTGTTTTGTTTTTGTTTTTTGTACATTTTATGGCTGTACAAGTAGTCCATATTTTACCTATAGAGCATATTTTTGGACCAAGACTACTTAAACACCATCTTACTATATATACTCATTGACTTCTCTTCTGATTCCAATCACAAGCCAAAAGTTCTACAAAATGTTTTTTTAAAGTTTTTTTTTGTGACATATGGCTGTACAAAATTCCATAATTGACATACTGAACATATTTTTGGCCCAAGAGTCCATAAGCACTAACTTAATATACAATACTCATTGACTTCCTGCCTGATTCCCATTACTAGCCAAAAGTTCCACAAAAGGTTTTGTAAAAGGTTTTTTTATTTATTTTTTTTATTTTTTACATATTATGGCTGGACACAAGTCCATATTTGACCTAGTGAACATATTTTTGACCCAAGAGTCCTTAAATACTAACTTACACACACTCATTGATTTCCCGCCTGATTCCCATTATATTAGACAAAAGTTCCACAAAAGGTTTAAAAAAATAAATAAACATTATTCACTTGTTTTATATATGTCATGGCTGTACAGAAGTCCATATTTTACTTACTGAACATGTTTTCGGCCTAAGAGTCCTTAAACACTAACTTAATATACACACTCATTGACTTCCCGTCTGATTCCAATTAATAGGCAAAAGTTATTAAATTGTTTTTTGTTTTGTTTTTGTTTTTTGTACATTTTATGGCTGTACAAGTAGTCCATATTTTACCTATAGAGCATATTTTTGGACCAAGACTACTTAAACACCATCTTACTATATATACTCATTGACTTCTCTTCTGATTCCAATCACAAGCCAAAAGTTCTACAAAATGTTTTTTTAAAGTTTTTTTTTGTGACATATGGCTGTACAAAATTCCATAATTGACATACTGAACATATTTTTGGCCCAAGAGTCCATAAGCACTAACTTAATATACAATACTCATTGACTTCCTGCCTGATTCCCATTACTAGCCAAAAGTTCCACAAAAGGTTTTGTAAAAGGTTTTTTTTTTTTTTTTTTTTTTTTTTTTACATATTATGGCTGGACACAAGTCCATATTTGACCTAGTGAACATATTTTTGACCCAAGAGTCCTTAAATACTAACTTACACACACTCATTGATTTCCCGCCTGATTCCCATTATATTAGACAAAAGTTCCACAAAAGGTTTAAAAAAATAAATAAACATTATTCACTTGTTTTATATATGTAATGGCTGTACAGAAGTCAATATTTTACTTACTGAACATGTTTTCGGCCTAAGAGTCCTTAAACACTAACTTAATATACACACTCATTGACTTCCCGTCTGATTCCAATTAATAGGCAAAAGTTATTAAATTGTTTTTTGTTTTGTTTTTGTTTTTTGTACATTTTATGGCTGTACAAGTAGTCCATATTTTACCTATAGAGCATATTTTTGGACCAAGACTACTTAAACACCATCTTACTATATATACTCATTGACTTCCCTTCTGATTCCAATCACAAGCCAAAAGTTCTACAAAAGGTTTTTTTAAAGTTTTTTTTGTGACATATGGCTGTACAGAATTCCATAATTGACATACTGAACATATTTTTGGCCCAAGAGTCCATAAGCACTAACTTAATATACATACTCATTGACTTCCTGCCTGATTCCCATTACTAGCAAAAAGTTCCACAAAAGGTTTTGTAAAAAGTTTTTTTTTTTTTTTTTTTTTTTTTTTTTTTACATATTATGGCTGGACACAAGTCCATATTTGACCTAGTGAACATATTTTTGACCCAAGAGTCCTTAAATACTAACTTACACACACTCATTGATTTCCCGCCTGATTCCCATTATATTAGCCAAAAGTTCCACAAAAGGTTTAAAAAAATAAATAAACATTATTAATTTGTTTTATATATGTTATGGCTGTACAGAAGTCAATATTTTACTTACTGAACATATTTTTGGCCCAAGAGATTTTAAACATCATCTTACTATATATACTTATTGACTTCTCTTCGGATTTCCATTACTAGCCAAAAGTTCCACAAAAGGTTTTTTTTTACTTTGTCTTATTTTTCTATACATGATATGGCTGTACAGAAGTCCATATTTGACCTACTGAACATATTTTTGGCCTAAGAGTCCTTAGCCCTAACTTACTATACACACTCATTGACTTCCCGCCTGATTCCCATTATATTAGCCAAAAAGTTCCACAAAAGGTTTAAAAAAATAAATAAACATTATTAATTTGTTTTATATATGTTATGGCTGTACAGAAGTCAATATTTTACTTACTGAACATATTTTTGGCCCAAGAGAACTTAAAAATCATCTTACTATATATACTTATTGACTTCTCTTCGGATATCCATTACTAGCCAAAAGTTCCACAAAAGGTTTTTTTTTACTTTGTCTTATTTTTCTATACATGATATGGCTGTACAGAAGTCAATATTTTACCTACTGAACATATTTTTGGCCCAAGAGTCCATAAGCACTAACTTAATATACACACTCATTGACTTCCCTTCTGATTCCAATTAATAGGCAAAAGTTAGTACATTTTTTTTTTTTTTTTTTTTTTTTACATTTTTATGGCAGTACAAGAAGTCCATATTTGACCTATTGAGCATATGTTTGGACCAAGACTACTTAAACACCATCTTACTATATATTCTCATTGACTTCCCTTCTGATTCCAATCACAAGCCAAAAGTTCTACAAAAGGTTTTTTTAAAGTTTTTTTTTTTTGGACATATGGCTGTACAGAAGTCCATAATTGACCTACTGAACATATTTTTGGCCCAAGAGTCCATAAGCATTAACTTAATATACATACTCATTGACTTCCCGCCTGATTCCCGTTACTAGCCAAAAGTTCCACAAAGGGTTTTTTAAAGTTTTTTTGTTTTTTGTTTTGTTTTACATATTATGGCTGGACACAAGTCCATATTTGACCTAGTGAACATATTTTTGGCCCAAGAGTCCTTAAACACTAACTTACTATATACACTCATTTACTTCTCGGCTGATTCCCATAATTAGCCAAAAGTTCCACAAAAGTTTTTTTTTTTATTTTGTCTTATTTTTCTATACGTGATATGGCTGTACAGAAGTCCATATTTGACCTACTGAACATATTTTCGGCCTAAGAGTCCTTAAACACTAACTTAATATACACACTCATTGACTTCCCTTCTGATTCCAATTAATAGTCAAAAGTTAGTAAATTGTTTTTTGTTTTGTTTTTGTTTTTTGTACATTTTATTGCTGTACAAGTAGTCCATATTTTACCTATAGAGCATATTTGCGGACCAAGACTACTTAAACACCATCTTACTATATATACTCATTGACTTCCCTTCTGATTCCAATCACAAGCCAAAAGTTCTACAAAAGGTTTTTTTAAAGTTTTTTTTGTGACATATGGCTGTACAGAATTCCATAATTGACATACTGAACATATTTTTTGGCCCAAGAGTCTATAAGCACTAACTTAATATACATACTCATTGACTTCCTGCCTGATTCCCATTACTAGCCAAAAGTTCCACAAAAGGTTTTGTAAAAGGTGTTTTTTTTTTTTTTTTTTTTTTTTTTTTTTTTTACATATTATGGCTGGACACAAGTCCATATTTGACCTAGTGAACATATTTTTGACCCAAGAGTCCTTAAATACTAACTTACACACACTCATTGATTTCCCGCCTGATTCCCATTATATTAGACAAAAGTTCCACAAAAGGTTTAAAAAAATAAATAAACATTATTCACTTGTTTTATATATGTCATGGCTGTACAGAAGTCAATATTTTACTTACTGAACATGTTTTCGGCCTAAGAGTCCTTAAACACTAACTTAATATACACACTCATTGACTTCCCGTCTGATTCCAATTAATAGGCCAAAGTTATTAAATTGTTTTTTGTTTTGTTTTTGTTTTTTGTACATTTTATGGCTGTACAAGTAGTCCATATTTTACCTATAGAGCATATTTTTGGACCAAGACTACTTAAACACCATCTTACTATATATACTCATTGACTTCCCTTCTGATTCCAATCACAAGCCAAAAGTTCTACAAAATGTTTTTTTAAAGTTTTTTTTTGTGACATATGGCTGTACAAAATTCCATAATTGACATACTGAACATATTTTTGGCCCAAGAGTCCATAAGCACTAACTTAATATACAATACTCATTGACTTCCTGCCTGATTCCCATTACTAGCCAAAAGTTCCACAAAAGGTTTTGTAAAAGGTTTTTTTTTTTTTTTTTTTTTTTTTTTTTACATATTATGGCTGGACACAAGTCCATATTTGACCTAGTGAACATATTTTTGACCCAAGAGTCCTTAAATACTAACTTACACACACTCATTGATTTCCCGCCTGATTCCCATTATATTAGACAAAAGTTCCACAAAAGGTTTAAAAAAATAAATAAACATTATTCACTTGTTTTATATATGTAATGGCTGTACAGAAGTCAATATTTTACTTACTGAACATGTTTTCGGCCTAAGAGTCCTTAAACACTAACTTAATATACACACTCATTGACTTCCCGTCTGATTCCAATTAATAGGCAAAAGTTATTAAATTGTTTTTTGTTTTGTTTTTGTTTTTTGTACATTTTATGGCTGTACAAGTAGTCCATATTTTACCTATAGAGCATATTTTTGGACCAAGACTACTTAAACACCATCTTACTATATATACTCATTGACTTCCCTTCTGATTCCAATCACAAGCCAAAAGTTCTACAAAAGGTTTTTTTAAAGTTTTTTTTGTGACATATGGCTGTACAGAATTCCATAATTGACATACTGAACATATTTTTGGCCCAAGAGTCCATAAGCACTAACTTAATATACATACTCATTGACTTCCTGCCTGATTCCCATTACTAGCAAAAAGTTCCACAAAAGGTTTTGTAAAAAGTTTTTTTTTTTTTTTTTTTTTTTTTTTTTTTTACATATTATGGCTGGACACAAGTCCATATTTGACCTAGTGAACATATTTTTGACCCAAGAGTCCTTAAATACTAACTTACACACACTCATTGATTTCCCGCCTGATTCCCATTATATTAGCCAAAAGTTCCACAAAAGGTTTAAAAAAATAAATAAACATTATTAATTTGTTTTATATATGTTATGGCTGTACAGAAGTCAATATTTTACTTACTGAACATATTTTTGGCCCAAGAGATTTTAAACATCATCTTACTATATATACTTATTGACTTCTCTTCGGATTTCCATTACTAGCCAAAAGTTCCACAAAAGGTTTTTTTTTACTTTGTCTTATTTTTCTATACATGATATGGCTGTACAGAAGTCCATATTTGACCTACTGAACATATTTTTGGCCTAAGAGTCCTTAGCCCTAACTTACTATACACACTCATTGACTTCCCTTCTAATTCCAATTACTAGGCAAAAGTTATTAAATGGTTGTTTTTTTTTTTTTTTTTTTTTGTCAAAAGGAATTTGTAAAGGTTTTTTGTTTTTTGACACATGGCTGTACAGAAGTCCGTAATTGACCTACTGAACATATTTTTGGCCCAAGAGTCCATAAGCACTAACTTAATATACATACTCATATAATGGCTTGACACAAGTCCATTTTTGACCTAGTGAACATATTTTTGACCCAAGAGTCCTTAAACACTAACTTACACACACTCATTGATTTCCCGCCTGATTCCTTTTATTAGCCAAAAGTTCCACAAAAGGTTTAAAAAAAACAAACAAAAAAAAACATTATTAATTTGTTTTATATTTGTTATGGCTGTACAGAAGTCAATATTTTACCTAGTGAACATATTTTTGGCCCAAGAGTCCATAAGCACTAACTTAATATACACACTCATTGACTTCCCTTCTGATTCCAATTACTAGGCAAAGGTTATTACATTTTTTATTTATTTACATTTTTTTTTGTACATTTTATGGCTGTACAAGAAGTCCATATTTGACCCATTGAGCATATGTTTGGACCAAGACTACTTAAACACCATCTTACTATATATACTCATTGACTTCCCACCTGATTCCCATTACTAGCCAAAAGTTCCACAAAGGGTTTTTTAAAGTTTTTTTGTTTTACATATTATGGCTGTACAGAAGTCCATAATTGACCTACTGAACATATTTTTGGCCCAAGAGTCCATAAGCATTAACTTAATATACATACTCATTGACTTCCCACCTGATTCCCATTACTAGCCAAAAGTTCCACAAAGGGTTTTTTAAAGTTTTTTTGTTTTACATATTATGGCTGGACACAAGTCCATATTTGACCTAGTGAACATATTTTTGGCCCAAGAGTCCTTAAACACTAACTTACTATATACACTCATTAATTTCTAGGCTGATTCCCATACTTAGCCAAAAGTTCCACAAAACGTTTTTACATTTTCTTTTATTTTTCTATACATGTTATGGCTGTACAGAAGTCCATATTTGACCTACTGAACATTTTTTCGGCCTAAGAGTCCTTAAACACTAACTTAATATACACACTCATTGACTTCCCTTCTGATTCCAATTAATAGTCAAAAGTTAGTAAATTGTTTTTTGTTTTGTTTTTGTTTTTTGTACATTTTATGGCTGTACAAGTAGTCCATATTTTACCTATAGAGCATATTTGCGGACCAAGACTACTTAAACACCATCTTACTATATATACTCATTGACTTCCCTTCTGATTCCAATCACAAGCCAAAAGTTCTACAAAAGGTTTTTTTAAAGTTTTTTTTTGTGACATATGGCTGTACAGAATTCCATTATTGACATACTGAACATATTTTTTGGCCCAAGAGTCTATAAGCACTAACTTAATATACATACTCATTGACTTCCTGCCTGATTCCCATTACTAGCCAAAAGTTCCACAAAAGGTTTTGTAAAAGGTGTTTTTTTTTTTTTTTTTTTTTTTTTTTTTTTTTTTACATATTATGGCTGGACACAAGTCCATATTTGACCTAGTGAACATATTTTTGACCCAAGAGTCCTTAAATACTAACTTACAAACTCTCATTGATTTCCCGCCTGATTCCCATTATATTAGCCAAAAGTTCCACAAAAGGTTTAAAAAAATAAATAAACATTATTCATTTGTTTTATATATGTTATGGCTGTACAGAAGTCAATATTTTACTTACTGAACATATTTTTGGCCCAAGAGAACTTAAACATCATCTTACTATATATACTTATTGACTTTTCTTCGGATTTCCATTACTAGCCAAAAGTTCCACAAAAGGTTTTTTTTTTATTTTGTCTTATTTTTCTATACGTGATATGGCTGTACAGAAGTCCATATTTGACCTACTGAACATGTTTTCGGCCTAAGAGTCCTTAAACACTAACTTAATATACACACTCATTGACTTCCCTTCTGATTCCAATTAATAGGCAAAAGTTATTAAATTGTTTTTTGTTTTGTTTTTGTTTTTTGTACATTTTATGGCTGTACAAGTAGTCCATATTTTACCTATAGAGCATATTTTTGGACCAAGACTACTTAAACACCATCTTACTATATATACTCATTGACTTCTCTTCTGATTCCAATCACAAGCCAAAAGTTCTACAAAATGTTTTTTTAAAGTTTTTTTTTGTGACATATGGCTGTACAAAATTCCATAATTGACATACTGAACATATTTTTGGCCCAAGAGTCCATAAGCACTAACTTAATATACAATACTCATTGACTTCCTGCCTGATTCCCATTACTAGCCAAAAGTTCCACAAAAGGTTTTGTAAAAGGTTTTTTTATTTTTTTTTTTTTTTTTTTACATATTATGGCTGGACACAAGTCCATATTTGACCTAGTGAACATATTTTTGACCCAAGAGTCCTTAAATACTAACTTACACACACTCATTGATTTCCCGCCTGATTCCCATTATATTAGACAAAAGTTCCACAAAAGGTTTAAAAAAATAAATAAACATTATTCACTTGTTTTATATATGTCATGGCTGTACAGAAGTCCATATTTTACTTACTGAACATGTTTTCGGCCTAAGAGTCCTTAAACACTAACTTAATATACACACTCATTGACTTCCCGTCTGATTCCAATTAATAGGCAAAAGTTATTAAATTGTTTTTTGTTTTGTTTTTGTTTTTTGTACATTTTATGGCTGTACAAGTAGTCCATATTTTACCTATAGAGCATATTTTTGGACCAAGACTACTTAAACACCATCTTACTATATATACTCATTGACTTCCCTTCTGATTCCAATCACAAGCCAAAAGTTCTACAAAAGGTTTTTTTTTAAGTTTTTTTTGTGACATATGGCTGTACAGAATTCCATAATTGACATACTGAACATATTTTTGGCCCAAGAGTCCATAAGCACTAACTTAATGTACATACTCATTGACTTCCTGCCTGATTCCCATTACTAGCAAAAAGTTCCACAAAAGGTTTTGTAAAAGGTTTTTTTTTTTTTATTATTATTTTTTTTTTTTACATATTATGGCTGGACACAAGTCCATATTTGACCTAGTGAACATATTTTTGACCCAAGAGTCCTTAAATACTAACTTACACACACTCATTGATTTCCCGCCTGATTCCCATTATATTAGCCAAAAGTTCCACAAAAGGTTTAAAAAAATAAATAAACATTATTAATTTGTTTTATATATGTCATGGCTGTACAGAAGTCAATATTTTACTTCCTGAACATATTTTTGGCCCAAGAGATTTTAAACATCATCTTACTATATATACTTATTGACTTCTCTTCGGATTTCCATTACTAGCCAAAAGTTCCACAAAAGTTTTTTTTTTTATTTTGTCTTATTTTTCTATACGTGATATGGCTGTACAGAAGTCCATATTTGACCTACTGAACATATTTTCGGCCTAAGAGTCCTTAAACACAAACTTAATATACACACTCATTGACTTCCCTTCTGATTCCAATTAATAGGCAAAAGTTATTGAATTGTTTTTTGTTTTGTTTTTGTTTTTTGTACATTTTATGGCTGTACAAGTAGTCCATATTTTACCTATAGAGCATATTTTTGGACCAAGACTACTTAAACACCATCTTACTATATATACTCATTGACTTCCCTTCTGATTCCAATCACAAGCCAAAAGTTCTACAAAAGGTTTTTTTAAAGTTTTTTTTTTTGTGACATATGGCTGTACAAAATTCCATAATTGACATACTGAACATATTTTTGGCCCAAGAGTCCATAAGCACTAACTTAATATACATACTCATTGACTTCCTGCCTGATTCCCATTACTAGCCAAAAGTTCCACAAAAGGTTTTGTAAAAGGTTTTTTTTATTTATTTATTTAAATTTTACATATTATGGCTGGACACAAGTCCATTTTTGACCTAGTGAACATATTTTTGACCCAAGAGTCCTTAAACTCTAACTTACACACACTCATTGATTTGCCGCCTGATTCCTTTTATTAGCCAAAAGTTCCACAAAAGGTTTTTAAAAAAAAAACAAAAAAAACATTATTAATTTGTTTTATATTTGTTATGGCTGTACAGAAGTCAATATTTTACCTACTGAACATATTTTTGGCCCAAGAGTCCATAAGCACTAACTTAATATACACACTCACTGACTTCCCTTCTGATTCCAATTAATAGGCAAAAGTTAGTACTTTTTTTTTTTTGTTTTTTTTGTTTTTTACATTTTATGGCTGTACAAGAAGTCCATATTTGACCTATTGAGCATATGTTTGGACCAAGACTACTTAAACACCATCTTACTATATATACTCATTGACTTCCCTTCTGATTCCAATCACAAGCCAAAAGTTCTACAAAAGGTTTTTTTTAAGTTTTTTTTTTTTTGGACAAATGGCTGTACAGAAGTCCATAATTGACCTACTGAACATATTTTTGGCCCAAGAGTCCATAAGCATTAACTTAATATACATACTCATTGACTTCCCGCCTGATTCCCGTTACTAGCCAAAATTCCACAAAGGGTTTTTTAAAGTTTTTTTGTTTTTTGTTTTGTTTTACATATTATGGCTGGACACAAGTCCATATTTGACCTAGTGAACATATTTTTGGCCCAAGAGTCCTTAAACACTAACTTACTATATACACTCATTTACTTCTCGGCTGATTCCCATACTTAGCCAAAAGTTCCACAAAACGTTTTTACATTTTATTTTATTTTTCTATACATGTTATGGCTGTACAGAAGTCCATATTTGACCTACTGAACATGTTTTCGGCCTAAGAGTCCTTAAACACTAACTTAATATACACACTCATTGACTTCCCGTCTGATTCCAATTAATAGGCAATTTTTATTAAATTGTTTTTTGTTTTGTTTTTGTTTTTTGTACATTTTATGGCTGTACAAGTAGTCCATATTTTACCTATAGAGCATATTTTTGGACCAAGATTACTTAAACACCATCTTACTATATATACTCATTGACTTCCCTTCTGATTCCAATCACAAGCCAAAAGTTCTACAAAAGGTTTTTTTAAAGTTTTTTTTTGTGACATATGGCTGTACAGAATTCCATAATTGACATACTGAACATATTTTTTGGCCCAAGAGTCCATAAGCACTAACTTAATATACATACTCATTGACTTCCTGCCTGATTCCCATTACTAGCAAAAAGTTCCACAAAAGGTTTTGTAAAAGGTTTTTATTTTTTTATTTTTATTTTTTTTTTTTTTACATATTATGGCTGGACACAAGTCCATATTTGACCTAGTGAACATATTTTTGACCCAAGAGTCCTTAAATACTAACTTACACACACTCATTGATTTCCCGCCTGATTCCCATTATATTAGCCAAAAGTTCCACAAAAGGTTTAAAAAAATAAATAAACATTATTAATTTGTTTTATATATGTTATGGCTGTACAGAAGTCAATATTTTACTTACTGAACATATTTTTGGCCCAAGAGATTTTAAACATCATCTTACTATATATACTTATTGACTTCTCTTCGGATTTCCATTACTAGCCAAAAGTTCCACAAAAGGTTTTTTTTTACTTTGTCTTATTTTTCTATACATGATATGGCTGTACAGAAGTCCATATTTGACCTACTGAACATATTTTTGGCCTAAGAGTCCTTAGCCCTAACTTACTATACACACTCATTGACTTCCCTTCTAATTCCAATTACTAGGCAAAAGTTATTAAATTGTTTTTTTTTTTTTTTTTTTTTTTTGTCAAAAGGAATTTGTAAAGGTTTTTTGTTTTTTGACACATGGCTGTACAGAAGTCCGTAATTGACCTACTGAACATATTTTTGGCCCAAGAGTCCATAAAGCACTAACTTAATATACATACTCATATAATGGCTTGACACAAGTCCATTTTTGACCTAGTGAACATATTTTTGACCCAAGAGTCCTTAAACACTAACTTACACACACTCATTGATTTCCCGCCTGATTCCTTTTATTAGCCAAAAGTTCCACAAAAGGTTTAAAAAAAACAAACAAAAAAAAACATTATTAATTTGTTTTATATTTGTTATGGCTGTACAGAAGTCAATATTTTACCTAGTGAACATATTTTTGGCCCAAGAGTCCATAAGCACTAACTTAATATACACACTCATTGACTTCCCTTCTGATTCCAATTACTAGGCAAAGGTTATTACATTTTTTATTTATTTAAAAAAAAATTTGTACATTTTATGGCTGTACAAGAAGTCCATATTTGACCCATTGAGCATATGTTTGGACCAAGACTACTTAAACACCATCTTACTATATATACTCATTGACTTCCCACCTGATTCCCATTACTAGCCAAAAGTTCCACAAAGGGTTTTTTAAAGTTTTTTTGTTTTACATATTATGGCTGTACAGAAGTCCATAATTGACCTACTGAACATATTTTTGGCCCAAGAGTCCATAAGCATTAACTTAATATACATACTCATTGACTTCCCACCTGATTCCCATTACTAGCCAAAAGTTCCACAAAGGGTTTTTTAAAGTTTTTTTGTTTTACATATTATGGCTGGACACAAGTCCATATTTGACCTAGTGAACATATTTTTGGCCCAAGAGTCCTTAAACACTAACTTACTATATACACTCATTAATTTCTAGGCTGATTCCCATACTTAGCCAAAAGTTCCACAAAACGTTTTTACATTTTCTTTTATTTTTCTATACATGTTATGGCTGTACAGAAGTCCATATTTGACCTACTGAACATTTTTTCGGCCTAAGAGTCCTTAAACACTAACTTAATATACACACTCATTGACTTCCCTTCTGATTCCAATTAATAGTCAAAAGTTAGTAAATTGTTTTTTGTTTTGTTTTTGTTTTTTGTACATTTTATGGCTGTACAAGTAGTCCATATTTTACCTATAGAGCATATTTGCGGACCAAGACTACTTAAACACCATCTTACTATATATACTCATTGACTTCCCTTCTGATTCCAATCACAAGCCAAAAGTTCTACAAAAGGTTTTTTTAAAGTTTTTTTTTGTGACATATGGCTGTACAGAATTCCATTATTGACATACTGAACATATTTTTTGGCCCAAGAGTCTATAAGCACTAACTTAATATACATACTCATTGACTTCCTGCCTGATTCCCATTACTAGCCAAAAGTTCCACAAAAGGTTTTGTAAAAGGTGTTTTTTTTTTTTTTTTTTTTCTTTTTTTTTACATATTATGGCTGGACACAAGTCCATATTTGACCTAGTGAACATATTTTTGACCCAAGAGTCCTTAAATACTAACTTACAAACTCTCATTGATTTCCCGCCTGATTCCCATTATATTAGCCAAAAGTTCCACAAAAGGTTTAAAAAAATAAATAAACATTATTCATTTGTTTTATATATGTTATGGCTGTACAGAAGTCAATATTTTACTTACTGAACATATTTTTGGCCCAAGAGAACTTAAACATCATCTTACTATATATACTTATTGACTTTTCTTCGGATTTCCATTACTAGCCAAAAGTTCCACAAAAGGTTTTTTTTTTATTTTGTCTTATTTTTCTATACGTGATATGGCTGTACAGAAGTCCATATTTGACCTACTGAACATGTTTTCGGCCTAAGAGTCCTTAAACACTAACTTAATATACACACTCATTGACTTCCCTTCTGATTCCAATTAATAGGCAAAAGTTATTAAATTGTTTTTTGTTTTGTTTTTGTTTTTTGTACATTTTATGGCTGTACAAGTAGTCCATATTTTACCTATAGAGCATATTTTTGGACCAAGACTACTTAAACACCATCTTACTATATATACTCATTGACTTCTCTTCTGATTCCAATCACAAGCCAAAAGTTCTACAAAATGTTTTTTTAAAGTTTTTTTTTGTGACATATGGCTGTACAAAATTCCATAATTGACATACTGAACATATTTTTGGCCCAAGAGTCCATAAGCACTAATTTAATATACAATACTCATTGACTTCCTGCCTGATTCCCATTACTAGCCAAAAGTTCCACAAAAGGTTTTGTAAAAGGTTTTTTTATTTTTTATTTTTATTTTTTACATATTATGGCTGGACACAAGTCCATATTTGACCTAGTGAACATATTTTTGACCCAAGAGTCCTTAAATACTAACTTACACACACTCATTGATTTCCCGCCTGATTCCCATTATATTAGACAAAAGTTCCACAAAAGGTTTAAAAAAATAAATAAACATTATTCACTTGTTTTATATATGTCATGGCTGTACAGAAGTCCATATTTTACTTACTGAACATGTTTTCGGCCTAAGAGTCCTTAAACACTAACTTAATATACACACTCATTGACTTCCCGTCTGATTCCAATTAATAGGCAAAAGTTATTAAATTGTTTTTTGTTTTGTTTTTGTTTTTTGTACATTTTATGGCTGTACAAGTAGTCCATATTTTACCTATAGAGCATATTTTTGGACCAAGACTACTTAAACACCATCTTACTATATATACTCATTGACTTCTCTTCTGATTCCAATCACAAGCCAAAAGTTCTACAAAATGTTTTTTTAAAGTTTTTTCTTGTGACATATGGCTGTACAAAATTCCATAATTGACATACTGAACATATTTTTGGCCCAAGAGTCCATAAGCATTAACTTAATATACATACACATTGACTTCCCGCCTGATTCCCGTTACTAGCCAAAAGTTCCACAAAGGGTTTTTTAAAGTTTTTTTGTTTTACATATTATGGCTGGACACAAGTCCATATTTGACCTAGTGAACATATTTTTGGCCCAAGAGTCCTTAAACACTAACTTACTATATACACTCATTAATTTCTCGGCTGATTCCCATACTTAGCCAAAAGTTCCACAAAACGTTTTTACATTTTCTTTTATTTTTCTATACATGTTATGGCTGTACAGAAGTCCATATTTGACTTACTGAAAATTTTTTCGGCCTAAGAGTCCTTGAACACTAACTTAATATACACACTCATTGACTTCCCTTCTGATTCCAATTAATAGGCAAAAGTTGTTAAATTGTTTTTTGTTTTGTTTTTGTTTTTTGTACATTTTATGGCTGTACAAGTAGTCCATATTTTACCTATAGAGCATATTTTTGGACCAAGACTACTTAAACACCATCTTACTATATATACTAATTGACTTCCCTTCTGATTCCAATCACAAGACGAAAGTTCTACAAAAGGTTTTTTTTAAGTTTTTTTGTGACATATGGCTGTACAGAATTCCATAATTGACATACTGAACATATTTTTGGCCCAAGAGTCCATAAGCACTAATTTAATATACATACTCATTGACTTCCTGCCTGATTCCCATTACTAGCCAAAAGTTCCACAAAAGGTTTTGTAAAAGTTTTTTTTTTTTTTTTTTTTTTACATATTATGGCTGGACAAAAGTCCATATTTGACCTAGTGAACATATTTTTGACCCAAGAGTCCTTAAATACTAACTTACACACACTCATTGATTTCCCGCCTGATTCCCATTATATTAGCCAAAAGTTCCACAAAAGGTTTAAAAAAATAAATAAACATTATTATTTTGTTTTATATATGTTATGGCTGTACAGAAGTCAATATTTTACTTACTGAACACATTTTTTCCCAAGAGAACTTAAACACCATCTTACTATATATACTTATTGACTTCTCTTCGGATTTCCATTACTAGCCAAAAGATCCACAAAAGATCCACAAAAGGTTTTTTTTATTTTGTCTTATTTTTCTATACATGATATGGCTGTACTGAAGTCAATATTTGACCTACTGAACATATTTTTGGCCTAAGAGTCCTTAGCCCTAACTTACTATACACACTCATTGACTTCCCTTCTAATTCCAATTACTAGGCAAAAGTTATTAAATTGTTTTTTTTTTGTAGTGTATTTTATGGCTGTACAAGAAGTCCATATTTGACCTATTGAGCATATTTTTGGACCAAGACTACTTTAACACCATCTTACTATATATACTCATTGACTTCCCTTCTGATTCCAATCAAAAGCCAAAAGTTCTACAAAAGGAATTTGTAAAGGTTTTTTTTTTTTTGACATATGGCTGTACAGAAGTCCGTAATTGACCTACTGAACATATTTTTGGCCCAAGAGTCCATAAGCACTAACTTAATATACATACTCATATTATGGCTTGACACAAGTCCATATTTGACCTAGTGAACATATTTTTGACCCAAGAGTCCTTAAACACTAACTTACACACACTCATTGATTTCCCGCCTGATTCCTTTTATTAGCCAAAAGTTCCACAAAAGGTTTAAAAAAAAAAAAAAAATACATTATTAATTTGTTTTATATATGTTATGGCTGTACAGAAGTCAATATTTTACCTAATAAACATATTTTTGGCCCAAGAGTACTTAAACACCATCTTAATTGATCTCCATATAACTCTTTGACTTCTCTTTTGATTTCCATTATTAGCCAAAAGTTCCACAAAAGATTTTTTTATTTTGTTTTATTTTTCTATGCATGCTACAGCTGTACAAAAAGTCCATATTTGATCTACTTAACATATTTTTGGCCCAAGAGTCCATAAGCACTAACTTAATATACACACTCATTGACTACCCTTCTTATTCCAATTACTAGGCAAAAGTTATTAAATTGTTTTTATTTTGTGTAGGTTTTTTTTGTACATTCTATGGCAGTACAAGAAGTCCACATTTGACCTAGAGAACATATTTTTGGCCCAAAAGCCCTTAAACACTAACTTACTATATACACTCATTAACTTCCCGGCTGATTCTCATAATTAAACAAAATGTCCAAAAAAGGTTTTTATATTTTGTTTTATTTTTTCTATACATGTTATGGTTGTACAGAAGTCCATATTTGACCTACTTAACATGTTTTCGGCCTAAGAGTCATTAAACACTTACTTAATATACACACTCATTGACTTCCCTTCTGATTCCAATTTCTAGGCAAAAGTGATTAAACATTTTGTTTTTTTTGTAACATTTTACAGCAGTACAAGTAGTCCATATTTGACCTACTGAACTTGTTCTCGGCCTAAGAGTCCTTATTAAACACTAACTTACTATACACACTCATTGACTTCCCGGCTGATTCCCATTATTAGCCAAAAGTTCCACAAAAGGTTTTTTTATTTTGATTTATTTTTTATATACATGTTATGTACAGAAGTCCACATTTGACCTACTGAACATGTTTTCGGCCTAAGAGTCCTTATTAAACACTAATTTACTATACACACTCATTGACTTCCCTTCTGATTCCAATTACTATCCAAAAGTTCCAGGAAAGATTTTTTTTTTTTAAATATTAATTTATTAATTTATTTTTTCATGTTATGGCTATACCGAAGTCCATATTTGACCTACTGAATATGCTTTTGGCCCAAAATTCCTTAAAAACGAACTTTTTATACATACTTATTATTTCTCTTGGGATTATACTTATTATACTTATTATATTATACTTATTATATTATACTTATTATTCTCTTCGGATTCCCATTATAAGCCAAAAGTTCCACAAAATGTTTAAAAAAAAATATATATATAGATTTTTTTTTTACATATTTCGGCTGTAAAGAAGTTCATTTTTGACCTACTGAACATATTTTTGGCCCAAGATTTCTTAAACACTTACTTACTATACAGACTCATTAGAGATAACACATTAGAAATAATATAGCTATACTTGGAGATAGCCCATTGGATAACATTCCATTTGAATTTCTATCATTTCGATGTTGCTATGCACTTGCAAATGCAAAAGCTAATCTGCACGAGTTCTTTTATGGAATGCAAAAGCACTAATCCTTCAATGCACAAGTAGTTCTTATAGGCATCGCAATGCAAAAGCACTTAACTTTTCAATGCAAACCGAGTTCTTGAATGAAATGCAATGCAAAATCACTTGTCTCTCATTGCACAAGTTCAAATATGCAATGCAATGCCACATCACTTATCTCTTCAATGCAAAACCAGTTTTGTATGCCTTGCAATGTAAAAGCACTTGTCTCTTCAATGCACAAAGATTTCTTAAAAGCATTGCATGCAAAAGCAATAATCTATTCAATGCACATCGAGTTCTTGAATGCAATGCAATTCAAAAGCACTAATTTCTTCAATGTATAATGAGTTTTGTATGCATTGCAATGCAAAAACACTAATCTCTTCAATGTAGACCGAGTTCTTGAATGCATTGCAATGCAAAATCACTTGTTTACACTCATTACACAACAAAATTCTTATATGCAATGCAATGTCACTGCACTTATCTTCAATGCACAACCAGTTTTGCATGCACTCTAATACAAAAGCACTAATCTCTGCTTGTTATTCAATGCAATGCAATGCAAAATCACTTGTCTCTTCAGTACACAACAAATTATTATATGCAATACAATGCAATGCCACAGCACTAATCTCTTCAATGCAAAAGGATTTTTAAGCATTGTAAGCAAAATAACTAATCTCTTCAATGCAAATTGAGTTCTTGAACGCATTGCATGTAAAAGCACTAATCTCTTCAATGCACAACAAGTTCTTATTGCTATGCAATGCAAACGCACTAATCTATTCAATGCACAACATGTTTCTTCAACGCACAATGAGTTTTGTATGCATTGCAATACAAAATCACTTGTGTCTTCAATGCACAAAATGACTTGTCTCTTCAATGCAGAAGTTCTTTTATGCATTGTAATGCAAAATCACTTGTCTCTTCAATACAAAACAAGTTTTTTAATGCAATCAATGCAAACGCACTAATCTATTCAATGCACAACATGTTTCTTCAACGCACAATGAGTTTTGTATGCATTGCAATACAAAATCACTTGTGTCTTCAATGCACAAAATGACTTGTCTCTTCAATGCAGAAGTTCTTTTATGCATTGTAATGCAAAATCACTTGTCTCTTCAATGCACATGTTCTTATATATGCATTGAAATGCAAAAGCACTAATTTCTTAAATTCACAAAAATATGTTTAATGCGACATGCAAAAGCACTAATCTATTCAATGTAGATCGAGTTCTTGAATGCATTGCATTGCAAAAGCACTTATGTTTTCAATGCACAACGAGTTGTATATGCATTGCAATGCAAAAGCACTAATCTCTTCGATGCACACCAAGTTCTTGAATGCAATGCAATGCAAAATCACTTGTCTCTTCATTACACAACAAATTATTATATGCAATGCAATGCCACAGGATTTATCTTCAATGCAAAACCAGTTTTCAATACAAAAGCACTAATCTCTTCAATGCATAAAAAAGATTAGTGATGCAATGCAATAAAACCGTGCTAATCTATTCAATGCATAATTAATTTTGTATGCCTTGCAATGCAAAAAAACTAATCTCTTCAATGTACACCAAGTTCTTGAATGCCTTGCAATGCAAAAGCACTTGTCTCTTCGATGCCCAAAGATTTCTTAAAAGCATTGCATGCAAAAGCAATAATCTATTCGATGCACACCGAGTTCTTGAATGCAATGTAATTCAAAAGCACTTGTCTCTGCAATGCAAAAAGATTTCTTAAAAGCTTTGCATGCAAAACACTAATCTCTTCAATGCACATCGAGTTGTATATGCATTGCAATGCCAAAGCAATAATCTATTCAATGCACAATGAGTTTTGCATGCACTGCAAAACAAAAGCACTAATCTCTTCAATGCATTATGAATTTTTTATGCATTGTAATGCAAAAACACTAATGAATTTTGTATGCATTGCAATGCAAAAACACTGATCTCTTCAATGTAGACCCAGTTATTGAATGCATTGCAATGCAAAAGCACTTATGTTTTCAATGCACAACGAGTTATACTGTATATGCATTACAATGCAAAAGCACTAATCTCTTCAATGCACACCGAGTTCTTGAATGCAATGCAATGCAAAATCACTTGTCTCTGCATTACACAACAAATTCTTATATGCAATGCAATGCCACAGGACTTATCTTCAATGCACAACCAGTTTTGCATGCACTGCAATACAAAAGCACTAATCTCTTCAATGCATAAAAAGATTAGTGATGCAATGCAATAAAACCGCGCTAATCTATTCAATGCATAATTAATTTTGTATGCCTTGCAATGCAAAAACACTAATCTCTTCAATGTACACCGAGTTCTTGAATGTATTGCAATACAAAAGCACTAATCTCTTCAATGCATAAAAACATTATTGATGCAATGCAATAAAACCGCACTATCTATTCAATATATAATGAATTTTGTGTGCCTTGAAATGCAAAAGCACTTTTCTCTTCAATGCACAAAGATTTCTCAAAAGCATTGCATGCAAAAGCAATAATCTATTCAATGCACACCGAATTCTTGAATGCAATGTCAAAATGCAAAGTCACTTGTCTCTTCATTACACAACACATTCTTATATGCAATGCACTTATTTTCAATGTACAACGAGTTTTGTATGCATTGCAATGCAAAAGGACTAATCTCTTCAACGCACATCGAGTTTTTTGAATGCAATGCAAAGAGCACTCGTCTCTTCTTCACAAAGATTTCTTAAAAGCATTGCATGCAAAAGTAATAATCTATTCAATGCACAATGAGTTTTGCATGTACTCTAATACAAAAGCACATCTCCTCAATGCATAATACATTTTGAATCTCTTCAATGTACACCGCGTTCTTGAATGCAATGAAATGCAAAATCAGTTGTCTCTTCAGTACACATCAAATTATTTATGCAATGCAATGCCATGCCACAGCACTAATCTCTTCAATGCGCAAGGATTTCTTATAAGCATTGTAAGCAAAATAACTAATCTCTTCAACGCACTCTGAGTTCTTGAATTCAATGCAAAAGCAATTGTCTCTTCAATGCACAAAGATTTCTTAAAAGCATTGCATGCAAAAGCAATAATCAATTCAATGCACAATGAGTTTTGCATAAACTCTAATACAAAAGCACTAATCTCTTCAATGCATAATGCATTTTGAATCTCTTTAATGTACACCGAATTCTTGAATGCAATGCAATGCAAAATCACTTCTTTTCATTACACATCAAATTATTATTTGCAATGCAATGCAATGACACAGCACTAATCTCTTCAATGCACAAAGCTTTCTTAAAAGCATTGCATGCAAAAGCACTAATCTCTTCAATGCAAAAAAAGTTCTTATATGCTATGCAATGCAAAATCACTTGTCTCTTCAATGCACAAAATTACTTGTCTCTTCAATGCAGAAGTTATTTTCTGCATTGAAATGCAAAAGCACTAATTTCTTAAATGCACAAAAATATATTTAATTCAATGCAATGCAAACGCACTAATCAAATGCACACCGAGTTTTTGAATGAATTGCAATACAAAAGCACTAATCTCTTCGATGCACATCAAGTTCTTGAATGCAATGCAATGCAAAATCACTTGTCTCTTCATTACACAACAAATTCTTATATGCAATGAAATGCCACTGGACTTATCTTCAATGCACAACCAGTTTTGCATGCACTGCAATACAAAAGCACTAATCTCTTCAATGCATAAAAAAGATTAGTGATGCAATGCAATAAAACCGTGCTAATCTATTCAATGCATAATTAATTTTGTATGCCTTGCAATGCAAAAAAACTAATCTCTTCAATATACACACCAAGTTCTTGAATGCATTGCAATACAAAAGCACTAATCTCTTCAATGCATAAAAAGATTATTGATGCAATGCAATAAAATCGCCCTATCTATTCAATGCATAATGAATTGTGTATGCCTTGCAATGCAAAAGCACTTGTCTCTTCGATGCACAAAGATTTCTTAAAAGCATTGCATGCAAAAGCAATAATCTATTCAATGCACACCGAGTTCTTGAATGCAATGCAATTCAAAAGCACTTGTCTCTGCAATGCAAAAAGATTTCTTAAAAGCTTTGCATGCAAAACACTAATCTATTCAATGCACAATGAGTTTTGCATGCATTGCATTCAAGAACTCGGTGTGCATTGAAGAGATTAGTGTTTTTGCATTGCAATGCATACAAAATTCATTAGTGTTCTTGCATTGCAATGCATACAAAATTCATAATGCATTGAAGAGATTAGTGCTTTTGTTTTGCAGTGCATGCAAAACTCATTGTGCATTGAATAGATTATTGCTTTGGCATTGCAATGCATATACAACTCGATGGGCATTGAAGAGATTAGTGTTTTTGCATTGCAGTGCATGCAAAACTCATTGTGCAATCACTTGTCTCTTCATTACACAACAAATTATTAAATGCAATGCAATGCCACAGGACTTATCTTCAATGCACAACCAGTTTTGCATGCACTGCAATACAAAAGCACTAATCTCTTCAATGCATAAAAAGATTAGTGATGCAATGCAATAAAACCGCGCTAATCTATTCAATGCATAATGAATTTTGTATGCCTTGAAATGCAAAAGCACTTGTCTCTTCAATGCACAAACATTTCTTAAAAGCATTGCATGCAAAAGCAATAATATATTCAATGCACAATGAGTTTTGCATGCACTCTATTAGAAAAGCACTAATCTCTTCAATGCATAATGCATTTTGAATCTCTTCAATGTACACCGAGTTCTTAAATGCAATGCTATGCAAAATCACTTGTCTCTACAGCACATATCAAATTATTATATGCAATGCAATGCCATGCCACAGCACTAATCTCTTCAATGCACAAGGATTTCTTATAAGCATTGTAAGCAAAATATCTAATCTCTTCAACGCACACCGAGTTCTTGAATGCAATGCAAAAGCACTTGTCTCTTACTCACAAAGATTTCTTAAAAGCATTGCATGCAAAGGTAGTAATATATTCAGTGGACAATGAGTTTTGCATGCTCTCTAATACAAAAGCACTAATCTCTTCAATGCATAATGCATTTTGAATCTCTTCAATGTACACCGAGTTCTTGAATACATTGCAATACAAAAGCACTAATCTCTTCATTGCATAAAAAGATTATTGATGCAATGCAATAAAACCGCACTATCTATTCAATGCATAATGAATTTTGTATGCCTTGCAATGCAAAAGCACTTTTCTCTTCGATGCACAAATATTTCTTAAAAGCGTTGCATGCAAAACACTAATCTATTCAATGCACAATGAGTTTTGCATGCACTGCAATGCAAAAACACTAATCTCTTCAATGCACATCGAGTTGTATATGCATTGCAATGCCAAAACAATAATCTATTCAATGCACAATGAGTTTTGCATGCACTGCAAAACAAAAGCACAAATCTCTTCAATGCATTATGAATTTTGTATGCATTGCAATGCAAGAACACTAATGAATTTTGTATGCATTGCAATGCAAAAACACTAATCTCTTCAATGTAGACCCAGTTATTGAATGCATTGCAATGCAAAAGCACTTATGTTTTCAATGCACGAGTTGTATATGCATTGCAATGCAAAAGCACTAATCTCTTCAATGCACACCGAGTTCTTGAATGCAATGCAATGCAAAATCACTTGTCTCTTCATTACACAACAAATTCTTATATGCAATGCAATGCCACAGGGCTTATCTTCAATGCACAACCAGTTTTGCATGCACTGCAATACAAAAGCACTAATCTCTTCAATGCATAAAAAGATCAGTGATGCAATGCAATAAAACCGCGCTAATCTATTCAATGCATAATTAATTTTGTATGCCTTGCAATGCAAAAACACTAATCTCTTCAATGTACACCGAGTTCTTGAATGCATTACAATTCAAAAGCACTAATCTCTTCAATTTATAAAAAGATTATTGATGCAATGCAATAAAACCGCACTATCTATTCAATGCATAATGAATTTTGTATGCCTTGAAATGCAAAAGCACTTGTCTCTTCAATGCACAAAGATTTCTTAAAATAATTGCATGCAAAAGCAATAATCTATTCAATGCACAATGAGTTTTGCATGCACTCTAATACAAAAGCACTAATCTCTTCAATGCATAATGCATTTTGAATCTCTTCAATGTACACCGAGTTCTTGAATGCAATGCAAACTCACTTGTCTCGTCAGTACACATCAAATTATTATATGCAATGCAATGCAATGCCACAGCACTAATCTCTTCAATGCACAAAGATTTCTTAAAAGCATTGCAAAGCAAAATCACTTATCTCTTCAATGCACGGTGAGTTTTGTATGCATGCAACGCATTGCAATGCAAAAGCACTAATCTCTTCAATACAAAACAAGTTTTTTAATGCAATCAATGCAAACGCACTAATCTATTCAATGCACAACATGTCTCTTCAACGCACAATGAGTTTTGTATGCATTGCAATGCAAAATCACTTGTCTCTTCAATGCACAAAATTACTTCTCTCTTCAATGCAGAAGTTCTTTTATGCATTGTAATGCAAAATCACTTGTCTCTTCAATGCACAACATTTTCTTATATATGCATTGAAATGCAAAAGCATTTAAAGAGTCCTTAAAAACGAACTTACTACACATACTTATTGATTACTCTTCGTATTCCCATTACTAGCCAAAAGTTCCACAAAAGGTTTTTTATTTTGTTTAATTTTTTTATACATGTTATGGCTGTACAGAAGTCAATATTTTACCTACTGAACATATTTTTGACCCAAGAGTCCTTAAATACTAACTTACACACACTCATTGATTTCCCGCCTGATTCCCATTATATTAGCCAAAAGTTCCACAAAAGGTTTAAAAAAATAAATAAACATTATTAACTTGTTTTATATATGTCATGGCTGTACAGAAGTCAATATTTAACTTACTGAACATATTTTTGGCCCAAGAGAACTTAAACATCATCTTACTATATATACTTATTGACTTCTCTTCGGATTTCCATTACTAGCCAAAAGTTCCACAAAAGGATTTTTTTTACTTTGTCTTATTTTTCTATACATGATATGGCTGTACAGAAGTCCATATTTGACCTGCTGAACACATTTTTGGCCTAAGAGTCCTTAGCCCTAACTTACTATACACACTCATTGACTTCCCTTCTAATTCCAATTACTAGGTAAAAGTTATTAAATTGTTTTTTTTGTTTGTTTTTTTTGTCAAAAGGAATTTGTAAAGGTTTTTTTTTTTTTTGACACATGGCTGTACAGAAGTCCGTAATTGACCTACTGAACATATTTTTGGCCCAAGAGTCCATAAGCACTAACTTAATATACATACTCATATAATGGCTTGACACAAGTCCATTTTTGACCTAGTGAACATATTTTTGACACAAGAGTCCTTAAACACTAACTTACACACACTCATTGATTTCCCGCCTGATTCCTTTTATTAGCCAAATGTTCCACAAAAGGTTTTTAAAAAAAAAATAAAAAAAACATTATTAATTTGTTTTATATTTGTTATGGCTGTACAGAAGTCAATATTTTACCTACTGAACATATTTTTGGCCCAAGAGTCCATAAGCACTAACTTAATATACACACTCATTGACTTCCCTTCTGATTCCAATTAATAGGCAAAAGTTAGTACATTTTTTTTGTTTGTTTTTTTTTTTTTACATTTTATCGCTGTACAAGAAGTCCATATTTGACCTATTGAGCATATGTTTGGACCAAGACTACTTAAACACCATCTTACTATATATACTCATTGACTTCCCTTCTGATTCCAATCACAAGCCAAAAGTTCTACAAAAGGTTTTTTTAAAGTTTTTTTTTTTTGGACATATGGCTGTACAGAAGTCCATAATTGACCTATTGAACATATTTTTGGCCCAAGAGTCCATAAGCACTAACTTAATATACATACTCATTGACTTCCTGCCTGATTCCTTTTACTAGCCAAAAGTTCCACAAAAGGTTTTGTAAAAGGTTTTTTATTTTTTATTTTTTTTATTTTTTACATATTATGGCTGGACACAAGTCCATATTTGACCTAGTGAACATATTTTTGACCCAAGAGTCCTTAAATACTAACTTACACACACTCATTGATTTCCCGCCTGATTCCCATTATATTGGCCAAAAGTTCCAGAAAAGGTTTAAAAAAATAAATAAATATTATTAATTTGATTTATATATGTTATGGCTGTACAGAAGTCAATATTTTACTTACTGAACATATTTTTGGCCCAAGAGTCCATAAGCACTAACTTACACACACTCATTGATTTCCCGCCTGATTCCTTTTATTAGCCAAAAGTTCCACAAAAGGTTTTAAAAAAAAAAAAAAAAAAACATTATTCATTTGTTTTATATTTGTTATGGCTGTACAGAAGTCAATATTTTACCTACTGAACATATTTTTGGCCCAAGAGTCCATAAGCACTAACTTAATATACACACTCATTGACTTCCCTTCTGATTCCAATTAACAGGCAAAAGTCAGTATATTTTTTTTTTTTACATTTTATGGCTGTACAAGAAGTCCATATTTGACCTATTGAGCATATGTTTGGACCAAGACTACTTAAACACCATCTTACTATATATACTCATTGACTTCCCTTCTGATTCCAATCACAAGCCAAAAGTTCTACAAAAGGTTTTTTTAAAGTTTTTTTTTTGGACATATGGCTGTACAGAAGTCCATAATTGACCTACTGAACATATTTTTGGCCCAAGAGTCCATAAGCATTAACTTAATATACATACTCTTTGACTTCCCGCCTGATTCCCGTTACTAGCCAAAAGTTCCACAAAGGGTTTTTTAAAGTTTTTTTGTTTTTTGTTTTGTTTTACATATTATGGCTGGACACAAGTCCATATTTGACCTAGTGAACATATTTTTGGCCCAAGAGTCCTTAAACACTAACTTACTATATACACTCATTTACTTCTTGGCTGACTCCCATACTTAGCCAAAAGTTCCACAAAACGTTTTTACATTTTCTTTTATTTTTCTATACATGTTATGGCTGTACAGAAGTCCATATTTGACCTACAGAACATGTTTTCGGCCTAAGAGTCCTTAAACACGAACTTAATATACACACTCATTGACTTCCCGTCTGATTGTAATTAATAGGCAAAAGTTAGTAAATTGTTTTTTGTTTTGTTTTTGTTTTTTGTACATTTTATGGCTGTACAAGTAGTCCATATTTTACCTATAGAGCATATTTTTGGACCAAGACTACTTAAACACCATCTTACTATATATAGTCATTGACTTCCCTTCTGATTCCAATCACAAGCCAAAAGTTCTACAAAAGTTTTTTTTTTAAGTTTTTTTTTTGTGACATATGGCTGTACAAAATTCCATAATTGACATACTGAACATATTTTTGGCCCAAGAGTCCATAAGCACTAACTTAATATACATACTCATTGACTTCCTGCCTGATTCCCATTACTAGCCAAAAGTTCCACAAAAGGTTTTGTAAAAGGTTTTTTTTTTTTTTTTTTTTTTTTTTTTTTTTTACATATTATGGCTGGACACAAGTCCATATTTGACCTAGTGAACATATTTTTGACCCAAGAGTCCTTAAATACTAACTTACACACACTCATTGATTTCCCTAAGAGTCCTTAGCCCTAACTTACTATACGCACTCATTGACTTCCCTTCTAATTCCAATTACTAGGTAAAAGTTATTGAATAGTTTTTTTTTGTTTTTTTTTGTCAAAAGGAATTTGTAAAGCTTTTTTTTTTTTTTTGACACATGGCTGTACAGAAGTCCGTAATTGACCTACTGAACATATTTTTGGCCCAAGAGTCCATAAGCACTAACTTAATATACATACTCATATAATGGCTTGACACAAGTCCATTTTTGACCTAGTGAACATATTTTTGACCCAAGAGTCCTTAAACACTAACTTACACACACTCATTTATTTCCCGCCTGATTCCTTTTATTAGCCAAATGTTCCACAAAAGGTTTTTAAAAAAAAAAATAAAAAAAAATTTATTAATTTGTTTTATATTTGTTATGGCTGTACAGAAGTCAATATTTTACCTACTGAACATATTTTTGGCCCAAGAGTCCATAAGCACTAACTTAATATACACACTCACTTACTTCCCTTCTGATTCCAATTAATAGGCAAAAGTTAGTACATTTTTTTTTTTTTTTTTTTTTTTTTTTTTTTTATGGCTGTACAAGAAGTCCATATTTGACCTATTGAGCATATGTTTGGACCAAGACTACTTAAACACCATCTTACTATATATACTCATTGACTTCCCTTCTGATTCCAATCACAAGCCAAAAGTTCTACAAAAGGTTTTTTTTAAAGTTTTTTTTTTTTGGACATATGGCTGTACAGAAGTCCATAATTGACCTATTGAACATATTTTTGGCCCAAGAGTCCATAAGCATTAACTTAATATACATACTCATTGACTTCTCGCCTGATTCCCGTTACTAGCCAAAAGTTCCACAAAGGGTTTTTTAAAGTTTTTTTGTTTTTTGTTTTGTTTTACAAATTATGGCTGTACACAAGTCCATATTTGACCTAGTGAACATATTTTTGGCCAAAGAGTCCTTAAACACTAACTTACTATATACACTCATTTACTTCTCGGCTGATTCCCATACTTAGCCAAAAGTTCCACAAAACGTTTTTACATTTTCTTTTATTTTTCTATACATGGCTGTACAGAAGTCCATATTTGACCTACTGAACATGTTTTCGGGCTAAGAGTCCTTAAACACTTACTTAATTTACACACTCATTGACTTCCCGTCTGATTCCAATTAATAGGCAAAAGTTCTACAAAAGGTTTTTTAAAAGTTTTTTTTTGTGACATATGGCTGTACAGAATTCCATAATTGACATACTGAACATATTTTTGGCCCAAGAGTCCATAAGCACTAACTTAATATACATACTCATTGACTTCCTGCCTGATTCCTTTTACTAGCCAAAAGTTCCACAAAAGGTTTTGTAAAAGGTTTTTTATTTTTTATTTTTTTTATTTTTTACATATTATGGCTGGACACAAGTCCATATTTGACCTAGTGAACATATTTTTGACCCAAGAGTCCTTAAATACTAACTTACACACACTCATTGATTTCCCGCCTGATTCCCATTATATTAGCCAAAAGTTCCAGAAAAGGTTTAAAAAAATAAATAAACATTATTAATTTGTTTTATATATGTTATGGCTGTACAGAAGTCAATATTTTACTTACTGAACATATTTTTGGCCCAAGAGAACTTAAACATCATCTTACTATATATACTTATTGACTTCTCTTCGGATTTCCATTACTAGCCAAAAGTTCCACAAAAGGTTTTTTTTTACTTTGTCTTATTTTTCTATACATGATATGGCTGTACAGAAGTCCATATTTGACCTATTGAACATATTTTTGGCCTAAGAGTCCTTAGCCCTAACTTACTATACACACTCATTGACTTCCCTTCTAATTCCAATTACTAGGTAAAAGTTATTAAATTGTTTTTTTTTTTTTTTTTTTTTTTGTCAAAAGGAATTTGTAAAGGTTTTTTTTTTTGACACATGGCTGTACAGAAGTCCGTAATTGACCTACTGAACATATTTTTGGCCCAAGAGTCCATAAGCACTAACTTAATATACATACTCATATAATGGCTTGACACAAGTCCATTTTTGACCTAGTGAACATATTTTTTACCCAAGAGTCCTTAAACACTAACTTACACACACTCATTGATTTCCCGCCTGATTCCTTTTATTAGCCAAAAGTTCCACAAAAGGTTTTAAAAAAAAAAAAAAAAAAACATTATTCATTTGTTTTATATTTGTTATGGCTGTACAGAAGTCAATATTTTACCTACTGAACATATTTTTGGCCCAAGAGTCCATAAGCACTAACTTAATATACACACTCATTGACTTCCCTTCTGATTGCAATTAATAGGCAAAAGTCAGTACATTTTTTTTTTACATTTTATGGCTGTACAAGAAGTCCATATTTGACCTATTGAGCATATGTTTGGACCAAGACTACTTAAACACCATCTTACTATATATACTCATTGACTTCCCTTCTGATTCCAATCACAGAGCCAAAAGTTCTACAAAAGGTTTTTTTTAAAGTTTTTTTTTTTTTGGACATATGCTGTACAGAAGTCCATAATTGACCTACTGAACATATTTTTGGCCCAAGAGTCCATAAGCATTAACTTAATATACATACTCTTTGACTTCCCGCCTGATTCCCGTTACTAGCCAAAAGTTCCACAAAGGGTTTTTTAAAGTTTTTTTGTTTTTTGTTTTGTTTTACATATTATGGCTGGACACAAGTCCATATTTGACCTAGTGAACATATTTTTGGCCCAAGAGTCCTTAAACACTAACTTACTATATACACTCATTTACTTCTTGGCTGACTCCCATACTTAGCCAAAAGTTCCACAAAACGTTTTTACATTTTATTTTATTTTTCTATACATGTTATGGCTGTACAGAAGTCCATATTTGACCTACTGAACATGTTTTCGGCCTAAGAGTCCTTAAACACTAACTTAATATAGACACTCATTGACTTCCCGTCTGATTCTAATTAATAGGCAAAAGTTAGTAAATTGTTTTTTGTTTTGTTTTTGTTTTTTGTACATTTTATGGCTGTACAAGTAGTCCATATTTTACCTATAGAGCATATTTTTGGACCAAGACTACTTAAACACCATCTTACTATATATACTCATTGACTTCCCTTCTGATTCCAATCACAAGCCAAAAGTTCTACAAAAGTTTTTTTTAAAGTTTTTTTTTTGTGACATATGGCTGTACAAAATTCCATAATTGACATACTGAACATATTTTTGGCCCAAGAGTCCATAAGCACTAACTTAATATACATACTCATTGACTTCCTGCCTGATTCCCATTACTAGCCAAAAGTTCCACAAAAGGTTTTGTAAAAGGTTTTTTTTTGTTTTTTTTTTGTTTGTTTTTTTACATATTATGGCTGGACACAAGTCCATATTTGACCTAGTGAACATATTTTTGACCCAAGAGTCCTTAAATACTAACTTACACACACTCATTGATTTCCCGCCTGATTCCCATTATATTAGCCAAAAGTTCCAAAAAAGGTTTAAAAAAATAAATAAACATTATTAATTTGTTTTATATATGTTATGGCTGTACAGAAGTCAATATTTTACTTACTGAACATATTTTTGGCCCAAGAGAACTTAAACATCATCTTACTATATATACTTATTGACTTCTCTTCGGATTTCCATTACTAGCCAAAAGTTCCACAAAAGGTTTTTTTTTACTTTGTCTTATTTTTCTATACATGATATGGCTGTACAGAAGTCCATATTTGACCTATTGAACATATTTTTGGCCTAAGAGTCCTTAGCCCTAACTTACTATACACACTCATTGACTTCCCTTCTAATTCCAATTACTAGGTAAAAGTTATTAAATTGTTTTTTTTTTTTGTTTTTTTTTTGTCAAAAGGAATTTGTAAAGGTTTTTTTTTTTTTTTTGACACATGGCTGTACAGAAGTCCGTAATTGACCTACTGAACATATTTTTGGCCCAAGAGTCCATAAGCACTAACTTCATATACATACTCATATAATGGCTTGACACAAGTCCATTTTTGACCTAGTGAACATATTTTTGACCCAAGAGTCCTTAAACACTAACTTACACACACTCATTGATTTCCCGCCTGATTCCTTTTATTAGCCAAAAGTTCCACAAAAGGTTTAAAAAAAAAAAAAAAAAAAACTTTATTAATTTGTTTTATATTTGTTATGGCTGTACAGAAGTCAATATTTTACCTACTGAACATATTTTTGGCCCAAGAGTCTATAAGCACTAACTTAATATACAAACTCATTGACTTCCCTTCTGATTCCAATTAATAGGCAAAAGTTAGTACATTTTTTTTTTTTTTTTTTTTTTACATTTTATGGCTGTACAAGAAGTCCATATTTGACCTATTGAGCATATGTTTGGACCAAGACTACTTAAACACCATCTTACTATATATACTCATTGACTTCCCTTCTGATTCCAATCACAAGCCAAAAGTTCTACAAAAGGTTTTTTTAAAGTTTTTTTTTTATGGACATATGGCTGTACAGAAGTCCATAATTGACCTATTGAACATATTTTTGGCCCAAGAGTCCATAAGCATTAACTTAATATACATACTCATTGACTTCTCGCCTGATTCCCGTTACTAGCCAAAAGTTCCACAAAGGGTTTTTTAAAGTTTTTTTGTTTTTTGTTTTGTTTTACAAATTATGGCTGTACACAAGTCCATATTTGACCTAGTGAACATATTTTTGGCCCAAGAGTCCTTAAACACTAACTTACTATATACACTCATTTACTTCTCGGGTGATTCCCATACTTAGCCAAAAGTTCCACAAAACGTTTTTACATTTTATTTTATTTTTCTTTACATGTTATGGCCTTACAGAAGTCCATATTTGACCTACTGAACATGTTTTCGGCCTAAGAGTCCTTAAACACTTACTTAATATACACACTCATTGACTTCCCGTCTGATTCCAATTAATAGGCAAAAGTTATTAAATTGTTTTTTGTTTTGTTTTTGTTTTTTGTACATTTTATGGCTGTACAAGTAGTCCATACTTTACCTATAGAGCATATTTTTGGACCAAGACTACTTAAACACCATCTTACTATATATACTCATTGACTTCCCTTCTGATTCCAATCACAAGCCAAAAGTTCTACAAAAGGTTTTTTTAAAGTTTTTTTTTGTGACATATGGCTGTACAGAATTCCATAATTGACATACTGAACATATTTTTGGCCCAAGAGTCCATAAGCACTAACTTAATATACATACTCATTGACTTCCTGCCTGATTCCCATTACTAGCCAAAAGTTCCACAAAAGGTTTTGTAAAAGGTTTTTTTTTTTTTTTTTTTTTTTTTTTACATATTATGGCTGGACACAAGTCCATATTTGACCTAGTGAACATATTTTTGACCCAAGAGTCCTTAAATACTAACTTACACACACTCATTGATTTCCCGCCTGATTCCCATTATATTAGCCAAAAGTTCCACAAAAGGTTTAAAAAAATAAATAAACATTATTAATTTGTTTTATATATGTTATGGCTGTACAGAAGTCAATATTTTACTTACTGAACATATTTTTGGCCCAAGAGATTTTAAACATCATCTTACTATATATACTTATTGACTTCTCTTCGGATTTCCATTACTAGCCAAAAGTTCCACAAAAGGTTTTTTTTTTATTTTGTCTTATTTTTCTATACATGATATGGCTGTACAGAAGTCCATATTTGACCTATTGAACATATTTTTGGCCTAAGAGTCCTTAGCCCTAACTTACTATACACCCTCATTGACTTCCCTTCTAATTCCAATTACTAGGTAAAAGTTATTAAATTTTTTTTTTTTTTTTTTTTTTTTTGTCAAAAGGAATTTGTAAAGTTTTTTGTTTTTTTTTGACACATGGCTGTACAGAAGTCCGTAATTGACCTACTGAACATATTTTTGGCCCAAGAGTCCATAAGCACTAACTTCATATACATACTCATATAATGGCTTGACACAAGTCCATTTTTGACCTAGTGAACATATTTTTGACCCAAGAGTCCCTAAACACTAACTTACACACACTCATTGATTTCCCGCCTGATTCCTTTTATTAGCCAAAAGTTCCACAAAAGGCTTAAAAAAAAAAAAAAAAAAAAAATTTATTAATTTGTTTTATATTTGTTATGGCTGTACAGAAGTCAATATTTTACCTACTGAACATATTTTTGGCCCAAGAGTCCATAAGCACTAACTTAATATACACACTCATTGACTTCCCTTCTGATTCCAATTAATAGGCAAAAGTTAGTACATTTTTTTTTTTTTTTTTTTTTTTTACATTTTATGGCTGTACAAGAAGTCCATATTTGACCTATTGAGCATATGTTTGGACCAAGACTACTTAAACACCATCTTACTATATATACTCATTGACTTCCCTTCTGATTCCAATCACAAGCCAAAAGTTCTACAAAAGGTTTTTTTAAAGTTTTTTTTTTTTGGACATATGGCTGTACAGAAGTCCATAATTGACCTACTGAACATATTTTTGGCCCAAGAGTCCAGAAGCATTAACTTAATATACATACTCATTGACTTCCCGCCTGATTCCCGTTACTAGCCAAAAGTTCCACAAAGGGTTTTTTAAAGTTTTTTTGTTTTTTGTTTTGTTTTACATATTATGGCTGGACACAAGTCCATATTTGACCTAGTGAACATATTTTTGGCCCAAGAGTCCTTAAACACTAACTTACTATATACACTCATTTACTTCTCGGCTGATTCCCATACTTAGCCAAAAGTTCCACAAAACGTTTTTACATTTTATTTTATTTTTCTATACATGTTATGGCTGTACAGAAGTCCATATTTGACCTACTGAACATGTTTTCGGCCTAAGAGTCCTTAAACACTAACTTAATATACACACTCATTGACTTCCCGTCTGATTCCAATTAATAGGCAATTTTTATTAAATTGTTTTTTATTTTGTTTTTGTTTTTTGTACATTTTATGGCTGTACAAGTAGTCCATATTTTACCTATAGAGCATATTTTTGGACCAAGACTACTTAAACACCATCTTACTATATATACTCATTGACTTCCCTTCTGATTCCAATCACAAGCCAAAAGTTCTACAAAAGGTTTTTTTAAAGTTTTTTTTTTGTGACATATGGCTGTACAAAATTCCATAATTGACATACTGAACATATTTTTGGCCCAAGAGTCCATAAGCACTAACTTAATATACATACTCATTGACTTCCTGCCTGATTCCCATTACTAGCCAAAAGTTCCACAAAAGGTTTTGTAAAAGTTTTTTTTTTTTTTTTTTTTTTTTTACATATTATGGCTGGACACAAGTCCATATTTGACCTAGTGAACATATTTTTGACCCAAGAGTCCTTAAATACTAACTTACACACACTCATTGATTTCCCGCCTGATTCCCATTATATTAGCCAAAAGTTCCACAAAAGGTTTAAAAAAAATAAATAAACATTATTAACTTGTTTTATATATGTCATGGCTGTACAGAAGTCAATATTTTACTTACTGAACATATTTTTGGCCCAAGAGAACTTAAACATCATCTTACTATATATACTTATTGACTTCTCTTCGGATTTCCATTACTAGCCAAAAGTTCCACAAAACGTTTTTTTTTACTTTGTCTTATTTTTCTATACATGATATGGCTGTACAGAAGTCCATATTTGACCTATTGAACATATTTTTGGCCTAAGAGTCCTTAGCCCTAACTTACTATACACACTCATTGACTTCCCTTCTAATTCCAATTACTAGGTAAAAGTTATTAATTTTTTTTTTTTTTTTTTTTTTTTTGTCAAAAGGAATTTGTAAAGGTTTTTTTTTTTTTTGACACATGGCTGTACAGAAGTCCGTAATTGACCTACTGAACATATTTTTGGCCCAAGAGTCCATAAGCACTAACTTAATATACATACTCATATAATGGCTTGACACAAGTCCATTTTTGACCTAGTGAACATATTTTTGACCCAAGAGTCCTTAAACACTAACTTACACACACTCATTGATTTCCCGCCTGATTCCTTTTATTAGCCAAAAGTTCCACAAAAGGTTTTTTAAAAAAACAAAAAAAAAACATTATTAATTTGTTTTATATTTGTTATGGCTGTACAGAAGTCAATATTTTACCTACTGAACATATTTTTGGCCCAAGAGTCCATAAGCACTAACTTAATATACACACTCATTGACTTCCCTTCTGATTCCAATTAATAGGCAAAAGTTAGTACATTTTTTTTTATTTATTTATTTTTTTACATTTTATGGCTGTACAAGAAGTCCATATTTGACCTATTGAGCATATGTTTGGACCAAGACTACTTAAACACCATCTTACTATATATACTCATTGACTTCCCTTCTGATTCCAATCACAAGCCAAAAGTTCTACAAAAGGTTTTTTTTAAGTTTTTTTTTTTTTTTGAACATATGGCTGTACAGAAGTCCATAATTGACCTACTGAACATATTTTTGGCCCAAGAGTCCATAAGCATTAACTTAATATACATACTCATTGACTTCCCGCCTGATTCCCGTTACTAGCCAAAAGTTCCACAAAGGGTTTTTTAACGTTTTTTTGTTTTACATATTATGGCTGGACACAAGTCCATATTTGACCTAGTGAACATATTTTTGGCCCAAGAGTCCTTAAACACTAACTTACTATATACACTCATTAATTTCTCGGCTGATTCCCATACTTAGCCAAAAGTTCCACAAAACGTTTTTACATTTTCTTTTATTTTTCTATACATGTTATGGCTGTACAGAAGTCCATATTTGACCTACTGAAAATGTTCTCGGCCTAAGAGTCCTTAAACACTAACTTAATATACACACTCATTGACTTCCCTTCTGATTCCAATTAATAGGCAAAAGTTATTAAATTGTTTTTCGTTTTGTTTTTGTTTTTTTTACATTTTATGGCTGTACAAGTAGTCCATATTTTACCTATAGAGCATATTTTTGGACCAAGACTACTTAAACACCATCTTACTATATATACTCATTGACTTCCCTTCTGATTCCAATCACAAACCAAAAGTTCTACAAAAGGTTTTTTTAAAGTTTTTTTTTTTTTTTGGACATATGGCTGTACAGAAGTCCATAATTGACATACTGAACATATTTTTGGCCCAAGAGTCCATAAGCACTAATTTAATATACATACTCATTGACTTCCTGCCTGATTCCCATTACTAGCCAAAAGTTCCACAAAAGGTTTTGTAAAAGGTTTTTTTTTTTTTTTTTTTTACATATTATGGCTGGACACAAGTCCATATTTGACCTAGTGAACATATTTTTGACCCAAGAGTCCTTAAATACTAACTTACACACACTCATTGATTTCCCGCCTGATTCCCATTATATTAGCCAAAAGTTCCACAAAAGGTTTAAAAAAATAAATAAACATTATTATTTTGTTTTATATATGTTATGGCTGTACAGAAGTCAATATTTTACTTACTGAACACATTTTTTCCCAAGAGAACTTAAACACCATCTTACTATATATACTTATTGACTTCTCTTCGGATTTCCATTACTAGCCAAAAGATCCACAAAAGATCCACAAAAGGTTTTTTTTATTTTGTCTTATTTTTCTATACATGATATGGCTGTACTGAAGTCAATATTTGACCTACTGAACATATTTTTGGCCTAAGAGTCCTTAGCCCTAACTTACTATACACACTCATTGACTTCCCTTCTAATTCCAATTACTAGGCAAAAGTTATTAAATTGTTTTTTTTTGTTGTGTATTTTATGGCTGTACAAGAAGTCCATATTTGACCTATTGAGCATATTTTTGGACCAAGACTACTTAAACACCATCTTACTATATATACTTATTGACTTCCCTTCTGATTCCAATCAAAAGCCAAAAGTTCTACAAAAGGAATTTGTAAAGGTTTTTTTTTTTTTGACATATGGCTGTACAGAAGTCCGTAATTGACCTTCTGAACATATTTTTGGCCCAAGAGTCCATAAGCACTAACTTAATATACATACTCATATTATGGCTTGACACAAGTCCATATTTGATCTAGTGAACATATTTTTGACCCAAGAGTCCTTAAACACTAACTTACACACACTCATTGATTTCCCGCCTGATTCCTTTTATTAGCCAAAAGTTCCACAAAATGTTTAAAAAATAAAAATAAAAAAATTAAAATTAATTTATTTAATATTTGTTATGGCTGTACAGAAGTCAATATTTTACCTACTGAACATATTTTTGGCCCAAGAGTCCATAAGCACTAACTTAATATACACACTCATTGACTTCCCTTCTGATTCCAATTACTAGGCAAAGGTGATTACATTTTTTTTTGTTTTTTGTTTTGTACATTTTATGGCTGTACAAGAAGTCCATATTTGACCTATTGAGCACATGTTTGGACCAAGACTACTTAAACACCATCTTACTATTTATACTCATTGACTTCTCTTCTGATTCCAATCACAAGCCAAAAGTTCTACAAAAGGTTTTTTTTAAGTTTTTTTTTTTTTTGGACATATGGCTGTACAGAAGTCCATAATTGACCTACTGAACATATTTTTGGCCCAAGAGTCCATAAGCATTAACTTAATATACATACTCATTGACTTCCCGCCTGATTCCCGTTACTAGCCAAAAGTTCCACAAAGGGTTTTTTTAAGTTTTTTTGTTTTACATATTATGGCTGGACACAAGTCCATATTTGACCTAGTGAACATATTTTTGGCCCAAGAGTCCTTAAACACTAACTTACTATATACACTCATTAATTTCTCGGCTGATTCCCATACTTAGCCAAAAGTTCCACAAAACGTTTTTACATTTTCTTTTATTTTTCTATACATGTTATGGCTGTACAGAAGTCCATATTTGACCTACTGAACATGTTTTCGGCCTAAGAGTCCTTAAACACTAACTTAATATACACACTCATTGACTTCCCGTCTGATTCCAATTAATAGGCAATTTTTATTAAATTGTTTTTTGTTTTGTTTTTGTACATTTTATGGCTGTACAAGTAGTCCATATTTTACCTATAGAGCATATTTTTGGACCAAGACTACTTAAACACCATCTTACTATATATACTCATTGACTTCCCTTCTGATTCCAATCACAAGCCAAAAGTTCTACAAAAGGTTTTTTTAAAGTTTTTTTTTTGTGACATATGGCTGTACAAAATTCCATAATTGACATACTGAACATATTTTTGGCCCAAGAGTCCATAAGCACTAACTTAATATACATACTCATTGACTTCCTGCCTGATTCCCATTACTAGCCAAAAGTTCCACAAAAGGTTTTGTAAAAGGTTTTTTTATTTATTTATTTAAATTTTACATATTATGGCTGGACACAAGTCCATATTTGACCTAGTGAACATATTTTTGACCCAAGAGTCCTTAAATACTAACTTACACACACTCATTGATTACCCGCCTGATTCCCATTATATTAGCCAAAAGTTCCACAAAAGGTTTAAAAAAAATAAAGAAACATTATTAACTTGTTTTATATATGTCATGGCTGTACAGAAGTCAATATTTTACTTACTGAACATATTTTTGGCCCAAGAGAACTTAAACATCATCTTACTATATATACTTATTGACTTTTCTTCGGATTTCCATTACTAGCCAAAAGTTCCACAAAAGGTTTTTTTTTACTTTGTCTTATTTTTCTATACATGATATGGCTGTACAGAAGTCCATATTTGACCTATTGAACATATTTTTGGCCTAAGAGTCCTTAGCCCTAACTTACTATACACACTCATTGACTTCCCTTCTAATTCCAATTACTAGGTAAAAGTTATTAATTGTTTTTTTTTTTTTTTTTTTTTTTGTCAAAAGGAATTTGTAAAGGTTTTTTTTTTTTTTGACACATGGCTGTACAGAAGTCCGTAATTGACCTACTGAACATATTTTTGGCCCAAGAGTCCATAAGCACTAACTTCATATACATACTCATATAATGGCTTGACACAAGTCCATTTTTGACCTAGTGAACATATTTTTGACCCAAGAGTCCCTAAACACTAACTTACACACACTCATTGATTTCCCGCCTGATTCCTTTTATTAGCCAAAAGTTCCACAAAAGGTTTTTAAAAAAAAAAAAAAAAAAAACTTTATTAATTTGTTTTATATTTGTTATCGCTGTACAGAAGTCAATATTTTACCTACTGAACATATTTTTGGCCCAAGAGTCCATAAGCACTAACTTAATATACACACTCATTGACTTCCCTTCTGATTCCAATTAATAGGCAAAAGTTAGTACATTTTATTTTTTTTTATTTTTTTTTACATTTTATGGCTGTACAAGAAGTCCATATTTGACCTATTGAGCATATGTTTGGACCAAGACTACTTAAACACCATCTTACTATATATACTCATTGACTTCCCTTCTGATTCCAATCACAAGCCAAAAGTTCTACAAAAGGTTTTTTTAAAGTTTTTTTTTTTTGGACATATGGCTGTACAGAAGTCCATAATTGACCTACTGAACATATTTTTGGCCCAAGAGTCCAGAAGCATTAACTTAATATACATACTTATTGACTTCCCGCCTGATTCCCGTTACTAGCCAAAAGTTCCACAAAGGGTTTTTTAAAGTTTTTTTGTTTTTTGTTTTGTTTTACATATTATGGCTGGACACAAGTCCATTTTTGACCTAGTGAACATATTTTTGGCCCAAGAGTCCTTAAACACTAACTTACTATATACACTCATTTACTTCTCGGCTGATTCCCATACTTAGCCAAAAGTTCCACAAAACGTTTTTACATTTTATTTTATTTTTCTATACATGTTATGGCTGTACAGAAGTCCATATTTGACCTACTGAACATGTTTTCGGCCTAAGAGTCCTTAAACACTAACTTAATATACACACTCATTGACTTCCCGTCTGATTCCAATTAATAGGCAATTTTTATTAAATTGTTTTTTATTTTGTTTTTGTTTTTTGTACATTTTATGGCTGTACAAGTAGTCCATATTTTACCTATAGAGCATATTTTTGGACCAAGACTACTTAAACACCATCTTACTATATATACTCATTGACTTCCCTTCTGATTCCAATCACAAGCCAAAAGTTCTACAAAAGGTTTTTTTAAAGTTTTTTTTTTGTGACATATGGCTGTACAAAATTCCATAATTGACATACTGAACATATTTTTGGCCCAAGAGTCCATAAGCACTAACTTAATATACATACTCATTGACTTCCTGCCTGATTCCCATTACTAGCCAAAAGTTCCACAAAAGGTTTTGTAAAAGTTTTTTTTTTTTTTTTTTTTTTTTACATATTATGGCTGGACACAAGTCCATATTTGACCTAGTGAACATATTTTTGACCCAAGAGTCCTTAAATACTAACTTACACACACTCATTGATTTCCCGCCTGATTCCCATTATATTAGCCAAAAGTTCCACAAAAGGTTTAAAAAAAATAAATAAACATTATTAACTTGTTTTATATATGTCATGGCTGTACAGAAGTCAATATTTTACTTACTGAACATATTTTTGGCCCAAGAGAACTTAAACATCATCTTACTATATATACTTATTGACTTCTCTTCGGATTTCCATTACTAGCCAAAAGTTCCACAAAACGTTTTTTTTTACTTTGTCTTATTTTTCTATACATGATATGGCTGTACAGAAGTCCATATTTGACCTATTGAACATATTTTTGGCCTAAGAGTCCTTAGCCCTAACTTACTATACACACTCATTGACTTCCCTTCTAATTCCAATTACTAGGTAAAAGTTATTAATTTTTTTTTTTTTTTTTTTTTTTTTGTCAAAAGGAATTTGTAAAGGTTTTTTTTTTTTTGACACATGGCTGTACAGAAGTCCGTAATTGACCTACTGAACATATTTTTGGCCCAAGAGTCCATAAGCACTAACTTAATATACATACTCATATAATGGCTTGACACAAGTCCATTTTTGACCTAGTGAACATATTTTTGACCCAAGAGTCCTTAAACACTAACTTACACACACTCATTGATTTCCCGCCTGATTCCTTTTATTAGCCAAAAGTTCCACAAAAGGTTTTTTAAAAAAACAAAAAAAAAACATTATTAATTTGTTTTATATTTGTTATGGCTGTACAGAAGTCAATATTTTACCTACTGAACATATTTTTGGCCCAAGAGTCCATAAGCACTAACTTAATATACACACTCATTGACTTCCCTTCTGATTCCAATTAATAGGCAAAAGTTAGTACATTTTTTTTTATTTATTTATTTTTTTACATTTTATGGCTGTACAAGAAGTCCATATTTGACCTATTGAGCATATGTTTGGACCAAGACTACTTAAACACCATCTTACTATATATACTCATTGACTTCCCTTCTGATTCCAATCACAAGCCAAAAGTTCTACAAAAGGTTTTTTTTAAGTTTTTTTTTTTTTTGAACATATGGCTGTACAGAAGTCCATAATTGACCTACTGAACATATTTTTGGCCCAAGAGTCCATAAGCATTAACTTAATATACATACTCATTGACTTCCCGCCTGATTCCCGTTACTAGCCAAAAGTTCCACAAAGGGTTTTTTAACGTTTTTTTGTTTTACATATTATGGCTGGACACAAGTCCATATTTGACCTAGTGAACATATTTTTGGCCCAAGAGTCCTTAAACACTAACTTACTATATACACTCATTAATTTCTCGGCTGATTCCCATACTTAGCCAAAAGTTCCACAAAACGTTTTTACATTTTCTTTTATTTTTCTATACATGTTATGGCTGTACAGAAGTCCATATTTGACCTACTGAAAATGTTCTCGGCCTAAGAGTCCTTAAACACTAACTTAATATACACACTCATTGACTTCCCTTCTGATTCCAATTAATAGGCAAAAGTTATTAAATTGTTTTTCGTTTTGTTTTTGTTTTTTTTACATTTTATGGCTGTACAAGTAGTCCATATTTTACCTATAGAGCATATTTTTGGACCAAGACTACTTAAACACCATCTTACTATATATACTCATTGACTTCCCTTCTGATTCCAATCACAAACCAAAAGTTCTACAAAAGGTTTTTTTAAAGTTTTTTTTTTTTTTTGGACATATGGCTGTACAGAAGTCCATAATTGACATACTGAACATATTTTTGGCCCAAGAGTCCATAAGCACTAATTTAATATACATACTCATTGACTTCCTGCCTGATTCCCATTACTAGCCAAAAGTTCCACAAAAGGTTTTGTAAAAGGTTTTTTTTTTTTTTTTTTTTACATATTATGGCTGGACACAAGTCCATATTTGACCTAGTGAACATATTTTTGACCCAAGAGTCCTTAAATACTAACTTACACACACTCATTGATTTCCCGCCTGATTCCCATTATATTAGCCAAAAGTTCCACAAAAGGTTTAAAAAAATAAATAAACATTATTATTTTGTTTTATATATGTTATGGCTGTACAGAAGTCAATATTTTACTTACTGAACACATTTTTTCCCAAGAGAACTTAAACACCATCTTACTATATATACTTATTGACTTCTCTTCGGATTTCCATTACTAGCCAAAAGATCCACAAAAGATCCACAAAAGGTTTTTTTTATTTTGTCTTATTTTTCTATACATGATATGGCTGTACTGAAGTCAATATTTGACCTACTGAACATATTTTTGGCCTAAGAGTCCTTAGCCCTAACTTACTATACACACTCATTGACTTCCCTTCTAATTCCAATTACTAGGCAAAAGTTATTAAATTGTTTTTTTTTGTTGTGTATTTTATGGCTGTACAAGAAGTCCATATTTGACCTATTGAGCATATTTTTGGACCAAGACTACTTAAACACCATCTTACTATATATACTTATTGACTTCCCTTCTGATTCCAATCAAAAGCCAAAAGTTCTACAAAAGGAATTTGTAAAGGTTTTTTTTTTTTTGACATATGGCTGTACAGAAGTCCGTAATTGACCTTCTGAACATATTTTTGGCCCAAGAGTCCATAAGCACTAACTTAATATACATACTCATATTATGGCTTGACACAAGTCCATATTTGATCTAGTGAACATATTTTTGACCCAAGAGTCCTTAAACACTAACTTACACACACTCATTGATTTCCCGCCTGATTCCTTTTATTAGCCAAAAGTTCCACAAAATGTTTAAAAAATAAAAATAAAAAAATTAAAATTAATTTATTTAATATTTGTTATGGCTGTACAGAAGTCAATATTTTACCTACTGAACATATTTTTGGCCCAAGAGTCCATAAGCACTAACTTAATATACACACTCATTGACTTCCCTTCTGATTCCAATTACTAGGCAAAGGTGATTACATTTTTTTTTGTTTTTTGTTTTGTACATTTTATGGCTGTACAAGAAGTCCATATTTGACCTATTGAGCACATGTTTGGACCAAGACTACTTAAACACCATCTTACTATTTATACTCATTGACTTCTCTTCTGATTCCAATCACAAGCCAAAAGTTCTACAAAAGGTTTTTTTAAGTTTTTTTTTTTTTTGGACATATGGCTGTACAGAAGTCCATAATTGACCTACTGAACATATTTTTGGCCCAAGAGTCCATAAGCATTAACTTAATATACATACTCATTGACTTCCCGCCTGATTCCCGTTACTAGCCAAAAGTTCCACAAAGGGTTTTTTTAAGTTTTTTTGTTTTACATATTATGGCTGGACACAAGTCCATATTTGACCTAGTGAACATATTTTTGGCCCAAGAGTCCTTAAACACTAACTTACTATATACACTCATTAATTTCTCGGCTGATTCCCATACTTAGCCAAAAGTTCCACAAAACGTTTTTACATTTTCTTTTATTTTTCTATACATGTTATGGCTGTACAGAAGTCCATATTTGACCTACTGAACATGTTTTCGGCCTAAGAGTCCTTAAACACTAACTTAATATACACACTCATTGACTTCCCGTCTGATTCCAATTAATAGGCAATTTTTATTAAATTGTTTTTTGTTTTGTTTTTGTACATTTTATGGCTGTACAAGTAGTCCATATTTTACCTATAGAGCATATTTTTGGACCAAGACTACTTAAACACCATCTTACTATATATACTCATTGACTTCCCTTCTGATTCCAATCACAAGCCAAAAGTTCTACAAAAGGTTTTTTTAAAGTTTTTTTTTTGTGACATATGGCTGTACAAAATTCCATAATTGACATACTGAACATATTTTTGGCCCAAGAGTCCATAAGCACTAACTTAATATACATACTCATTGACTTCCTGCCTGATTCCCATTACTAGCCAAAAGTTCCACAAAAGGTTTTGTAAAAGGTTTTTTTATTTATTTATTTAAATTTTACATATTATGGCTGGACACAAGTCCATATTTGACCTAGTGAACATATTTTTGACCCAAGAGTCCTTAAATACTAACTTACACACACTCATTGATTACCCGCCTGATTCCCATTATATTAGCCAAAAGTTCCACAAAAGGTTTAAAAAAAATAAAGAAACATTATTAACTTGTTTTATATATGTCATGGCTGTACAGAAGTCAATATTTTACTTACTGAACATATTTTTGGCCCAAGAGAACTTAAACATCATCTTACTATATATACTTATTGACTTTTCTTCGGATTTCCATTACTAGCCAAAAGTTCCACAAAAGGTTTTTTTTTACTTTGTCTTATTTTTCTATACATGATATGGCTGTACAGAAGTCCATATTTGACCTATTGAACATATTTTTGGCCTAAGAGTCCTTAGCCCTAACTTACTATACACACTCATTGACTTCCCTTCTAATTCCAATTACTAGGTAAAAGTTATTAATTGTTTTTTTTTTTTTTTTTTTTTTTGTCAAAAGGAATTTGTAAAGGTTTTTTTTTTTTTTGACACATGGCTGTACAGAAGTCCGTAATTGACCTACTGAACATATTTTTGGCCCAAGAGTCCATAAGCACTAACTTCATATACATACTCATATAATGGCTTGACACAAGTCCATTTTTGACCTAGTGAACATATTTTTGACCCAAGAGTCCCTAAACACTAACTTACACACACTCATTGATTTCCCGCCTGATTCCTTTTATTAGCCAAAAGTTCCACAAAAGGTTTTTAAAAAAAAAAAAAAAAAAAACTTTATTAATTTGTTTTATATTTGTTATCGCTGTACAGAAGTCAATATTTTACCTACTGAACATATTTTTGGCCCAAGAGTCCATAAGCACTAACTTAATATACACACTCATTGACTTCCCTTCTGATTCCAATTAATAGGCAAAAGTTAGTACATTTTATTTTTTTTTATTTTTTTTTACATTTTATGGCTGTACAAGAAGTCCATATTTGACCTATTGAGCATATGTTTGGACCAAGACTACTTAAACACCATCTTACTATATATACTCATTGACTTCCCTTCTGATTCCAATCACAAGCCAAAAGTTCTACAAAAGGTTTTTTTAAAGTTTTTTTTTTTTGGACATATGGCTGTACAGAAGTCCATAATTGACCTACTGAACATATTTTTGGCCCAAGAGTCCAGAAGCATTAACTTAATATACATACTTATTGACTTCCCGCCTGATTCCCGTTACTAGCCAAAAGTTCCACAAAGGGTTTTTTAAAGTTTTTTTGTTTTTTGTTTTGTTTTACATATTATGGCTGGACACAAGTCCATTTTTGACCTAGTGAACATATTTTTGGCCCAAGAGTCCTTAAACACTAACTTACTATATACACTCATTTACTTCTCGGCTGATTCCCATACTTAGCCAAAAGTTCCACAAAACGTTTTTACATTTTATTTTATTTTTCTATACATGTTATGGCTGTACAGAAGTCCATATTTGACCTACTGAACATGTTTTCGGCCTAAGAGTCCTTAAACACTAACTTAATATACACACTCATTGACTTCCCGTCTGATTCCAATTAATAGGCAATTTTTATTAAATTGTTTTTTATTTTGTTTTTGTTTTTTGTACATTTTATGGCTGTACAAGTAGTCCATATTTTACCTATAGAGCATATTTTTGGACCAAGACTACTTAAACACCATCTTACTATATATACTCATTGACTTCCCTTCTGATTCCAATCACAAGCCAAAAGTTCTACAAAAGGTTTTTTTAAAGTTTTTTTTTTGTGACATATGGCTGTACAAAATTCCATAATTGACATACTGAACATATTTTTGGCCCAAGAGTCCATAAGCACTAACTTAATATACATACTCATTGACTTCCTGCCTGATTCCCATTACTAGCCAAAAGTTCCACAAAAGGTTTTGTAAAAGTTTTTTTTTTTTTTTTTTTTTTTTACATATTATGGCTGGACACAAGTCCATATTTGACCTAGTGAACATATTTTTGACCCAAGAGTCCTTAAATACTAACTTACACACACTCATTGATTTCCCGCCTGATTCCCATTATATTAGCCAAAAGTTCCACAAAAGGTTTAAAAAAAATAAATAAACATTATTAACTTGTTTTATATATGTCATGGCTGTACAGAAGTCAATATTTTACTTACTGAACATATTTTTGGCCCAAGAGAACTTAAACATCATCTTACTATATATACTTATTGACTTCTCTTCGGATTTCCATTACTAGCCAAAAGTTCCACAAAACGTTTTTTTTTACTTTGTCTTATTTTTCTATACATGATATGGCTGTACAGAAGTCCATATTTGACCTATTGAACATATTTTTGGCCTAAGAGTCCTTAGCCCTAACTTACTATACACACTCATTGACTTCCCTTCTAATTCCAATTACTAGGTAAAAGTTATTAATTTTTTTTTTTTTTTTTTTTTTTTGTCAAAAGGAATTTGTAAAGGTTTTTTTTTTTTTTGACACATGGCTGTACAGAAGTCCGTAATTGACCTACTGAACATATTTTTGGCCCAAGAGTCCATAAGCACTAACTTAATATACATACTCATATAATGGCTTGACACAAGTCCATTTTTGACCTAGTGAACATATTTTTGACCCAAGAGTCCTTAAACACTAACTTACACACACTCATTGATTTCCCGCCTGATTCCTTTTATTAGCCAAAAGTTCCACAAAAGGTTTTTTAAAAAAACAAAAAAAAAACATTATTAATTTGTTTTATATTTGTTATGGCTGTACAGAAGTCAATATTTTACCTACTGAACATATTTTTGGCCCAAGAGTCCATAAGCACTAACTTAATATACACACTCATTGACTTCCCTTCTGATTCCAATTAATAGGCAAAAGTTAGTACATTTTTTTTATATATTTTTTTTTTTTTACATTTTATGGCTGTACAAGAAGTCCATATTTGACCTATTGAGCATATGTTTGGACCAAGACTACTTAAACACCATCTTACTATATATACTCATTGACTTCCCTTCTGATTCCAATCACAAGCCAAAAGTTCTACAAAAGGTTTTTTTTAAGTTTTTTTTTTTTTGAACATATGGCTGTACAGAAGTCCATAATTGACCTACTGAACATATTTTTGGCCCAAGAGTCCATAAGCATTAACTTAATATACATACTCATTGACTTCCCGCCTGATTCCCGTTACTAGCCAAAAGTTCCACAAAGGGTTTTTTAACGTTTTTTTGTTTTACATATTATGGCTGGACACAAGTCCATATTTGACCTAGTGAACATATTTTTGGCCCAAGAGTCCTTAAACACTAACTTACTATATACACTCATTAATTTCTCGGCTGATTCCCATACTTAGCCAAAAGTTCCACAAAACGTTTTTACATTTTCTTTTATTTTTCTATACATGTTATGGCTGTACAGAAGTCCATATTTGACCTACTGAAAATGTTCTCGGCCTAAGAGTCCTTAAACACTAACTTAATATACACACTCATTGACTTCCCTTCTGATTCCAATTAATAGGCAAAAGTTATTAAATTGTTTTTCGTTTTGTTTTTGTTTTTTTACATTTTATGGCTGTACAAGTAGTCCATATTTTACCTATAGAGCATATTTTTGGACCAAGACTACTTAAACACCATCTTACTATATATACTCATTGACTTCCCTTCTGATTCCAATCACAAACCAAAAGTTCTACAAAAGGTTTTTTTAAAGTTTTTTTTTTTTTTTTGGACATATGGCTGTACAGAAGTCCATAATTGACATACTGAACATATTTTTGGCCCAAGAGTCCATAAGCACTAATTTAATATACATACTCATTGACTTCCTGCCTGATTCCCATTACTAGCCAAAAGTTCCACAAAAGGTTTTGTAAAAGGTTTTTTTTTTTTTTTTTTTTTACATATTATGGCTGGACACAAGTCCATATTTGACCTAGTGAACATATTTTTGACCCAAGAGTCCTTAAATACTAACTTACACACACTCATTGATTTCCCGCCTGATTCCCATTATATTAGCCAAAAGTTCCACAAAAGGTTTAAAAAAATAAATAAACATTATTATTTTGTTTTATATATGTTATGGCTGTACAGAAGTCAATATTTTACTTACTGAACACATTTTTTCCCAAGAGAACTTAAACACCATCTTACTATATATACTTATTGACTTCTCTTCGGATTTCCATTACTAGCCAAAAGATCCACAAAAGATCCACAAAAGGTTTTTTTTATTTTGTCTTATTTTTCTATACATGATATGGCTGTACTGAAGTCAATATTTGACCTACTGAACATATTTTTGGCCTAAGAGTCCTTAGCCCTAACTTACTATACACACTCATTTACTTCCCTTCTAATTCCAATTACTAGGCAAAAGTTATTAAATTGTTTTTTTTTGTTGTGTATTTTATGGCTGTACAAGAAGTCCATATTTGACCTATTGAGCATATTTTTGGACCAAGACTACTTAAACACCATCTTACTATATATACTTATTGACTTCCCTTCTGATTCCAATCAAAAGCCAAAAGTTCTACAAAAGGAATTTGTAAAGGTTTTTTTTTTTTTGACATATGGCTGTACAGAAGTCCGTAATTGACCTTCTGAACATATTTTTGGCCCAAGAGTCCATAAGCACTAACTTAATATACATACTCATATTATGGCTTGACACAAGTCCATATTTGATCTAGTGAACATATTTTTGACCCAAGAGTCCTTAAACACTAACTTACACACACTCATTGATTTCCCGCCTGATTCCTTTTATTAGCCAAAAGTTCCACAAAATGTTTAAAAAATAAAAATAAAAAAATTAAAATTAATTTATTTTATATTTGTTATGGCTGTACAGAAGTCAATATTTTACCTACTGAACATATTTTTGGCCCAAGAGTCCATAAGCACTAACTTAATATACACACTCATTGACTTCCCTTCTGATTCCAATTACTAGGCAAAGGTGATTACATTTTTTTTTGTTTTTTGTTTTGTACATTTTATGGCTGTACAAGAAGTCCATATTTGACCTATTGAGCACATGTTTGGACCAAGACTACTTAAACACCATCTTACTATTTATACTCATTGACTTCTCTTCTGATTCCAATCACAAGCCAAAAGTTCTACAAAAGGTTTTTTTTAAGTTTTTTTTTTTTTTGGACATATGGCTGTACAGAAGTCCATAATTGACCTACTGAACATATTTTTGGCCCAAGAGTCCATAAGCATTAACTTAATATACATACTCATTGACTTCCCGCCTGATTCCCGTTACTAGCCAAAAGTTCCACAAAGGGTTTTTTTAAGTTTTTTCGTTTTACATATTATGGCTGGACACAAGTCCATATTTGACCTAGTGAACATATTTTTGGCCCAAGAGTCCTTAAACACTAACTTACTATATACACTCATTAATTTCTCGGCTGATTCCCATACTTAGCCAAAAGTTCCACAAAACGTTTTTACATTTTCTTTTATTTTTCTATACATGTTATGGCTGTACAGAAGTCCATATTTGACCTACTGAAAATGTTTTCGGGCTAAGATTCCTTAAACACTAACTTAATATACACACTCATTGACTTCCCTTCTGATTCCAATTAATAGGCAAAAGTTATTAAATTGTTTTTCGTTTTGTTTTTGTTTTTTGTACATTTTATGGCTGTACAAGTAGTCCATATTTTACCTATAGAGCATATTTTTGGACCAAGACTACTTAAACACCATCTTACTATATATACTCATTGACTTCCCTTCTGATTCCAATCACAAGCCAAAAGTTCCACAAAAGGTTTTGTAAAAGTTTTTTTTTTTTTTTTTTTTTTTTTTTTTTTACATATTATGGCTGGACACAAGTCCATATTTGACCTAGTGAACATATTTTTGACCCAAGAGTCCTTAAATACTAACTTACACACACTCATTGATTTCCCGCCTGATTCCCATTATATTAGCCAAAAGTTCCACAAAAGGTTTAAAATAATAAATAAACATTATTAATTTGTTTTATATATGTCATGGCTGTACAGAAGTCAATATTTTACTTACTGAACATATTTTTGGCCCAAGAGAACTTAAACATCATCTTACTATATATACTTATTGACTTCTCTTCGGATTTCCATTACTAGCCAAAAGTTCCACAAAAGTTTTTTTTTTACTTTGTCTTATTTTTCTATACATGATATGGCTGTATAGAAGTCCATATTTGACCTACTGAACATATTTTTGGCCTAAGAGTCCTTAGCCCTAACTTAGTATACAAACTCATAGACTTCCCTTCTAATTCCAATTACTAGGCAAAAGTTATTAAATTGTTTTTTTTTTGTTTTTTTGTTTGTTTGTTTTTTGTTTGTTTGTTTTTTGTTTTTGTTTTTGTCAAAAGGAATTTGTAAAGGTTTTTTTTTTTGACATATGGCTGTACAGAAGTCCGTAATTGACCTACTGAACATATTTTTGGCCCAAGAGTCCATAAGCACTAACTTAATATACATACTCATATAATGGCTTGACACAAGTCCATATTTGACCTAGTGAACATATTTTTGACCCAAGAGTCCTTAAATACTAACTTACACACACTCATTGATTTCCCGCCTGATTCCTTTTATTAGCCAAAAGTTCCACAAAAGGTTTAAAAAAAAAACAAAAAAACATTCTTAATTTGTTTTATATTTGTTATGGCTGTACAGAAGTCAATATTTTACCTACTGAACATATTTTTGGCCCAAGAGTCCATAAGCACTAACTTAATATACACACTCATTGACTTCCCTTCTGATTCCAATTACTAGGCAAAGGTTATTACATTTTTTAGTTTTTTTTGGTTTTTTTTGGTACATTTTATGGCTGTACAAGAAGTCCATATTTGACCTATTGAGCATATGTTTGGACCAAGACTACTTAAACACCATCTTACTATATATACTCATTGACTTCCTGCCTGATTCCCATTACTAGCCAAAAGTTCCACAAAAGGTTTTGTAAAAGTTTTTTTTTTTTTTTTTTTTTTTTTTTTTTACATATTATGGCTGGACACAAGTCCATATTTGACCTAGTGAACATATTTTTGACCCAAGAGTCTTTAAATACTAACTTACACACACTCATTGATTTCCCGCCTGATTCCCATTATATTAGCCAAAAGTTCCACAAAAGGTTTAAAAAAATAAATAAACATTATTAATTTGTTTTATGTATGTTTTGGCTGTAGAGAAGTCAATACTTTACTTACTGAACATATTTTTGGCCCAAGAGAACTTAAACACCATCTTACTATATATACTTATTGACTTCTCTTCGGATTTCCATTACTAGCCAAAAGATCCACAAAAGGTTTTTTTTATTTTGTCTTATTTTTCTATACATGATATGGCTGTACAGAAGTCAATATTTGACCTACTGAACATATTTTTGGCCTAAGAGTCCTTAGCCCAACTTACTATACACACTTCCCTTCTAATTCCAATTACTAGGCAAAAGTTATTAAATTTTTTTTTTTTTGTTGTGTATTTTATGGCTGTACAAGAAGTCCATATTTGACCTATTGAGCATATTTTTGGACCAAGACTACTTAAACACCATCTTATTATATATACTCATTGACTTCCCTTTTGATTCCAATCAAAAGCCAAAAGTTCTACAAAAGGAATTTGTAAAGGTTTTTTTTTTTGACATATGGCTGTACAGAAGCCCGTAATTGACCTACTGAACATATTTTTGGCCCAAGAGTCCATAAGCACTAACTTACACACACTCATTGATTTCCCGCCTGATTCCTTTTATTAGCCAAAAGTTCCACAAAAGGTTTTAAAAACAAAAAACAAAAACATTATTTATTTGTTTTATATATGTTATGGCTGTACAGAAGTCAATATTTTACCTAATAAACATATTTTTGGCCCAAGAGTACTTAAACACCATCTTAATTGATCTCCATATAACTCTTTGACTTCTCTTTTGATTTCCATTACTAGCCAAAAGTTCCACAAAAGATTTTTTTATTTTGTTTTATTTTTCTATGCATGCTACAGCTGTACAAAAAGTCCATATTTGATCTACTTAACATATTTTTGGCCCAAGAGTCCATAAGCACTAACTTAATATACACACTCATTGACTACCCTTCTTATTCCAATTACTAGGCAAAAGTTATTAAATTGTTTTTATTTTGTGTAGGTTTTTTTTGTACATTCTATGGCAGTACAAGAAGTCCACATTTGACCTAGAGAACATATTTTTGGCCCAAAAGCCCTTAAACACTAACTTACTATATACACTCATTAACTTCCCGGCTGATTCTCATAATTAAACAAAATGTCCAAAAAAGGTTTTTATATTTTGTTTTATTTTTTGTTATGGTTGTACAGAAGTCCATATTTGACCTACTTAAAATGTTTTCGGCCTAAGAGTCATTAAACACTTACTTAATATACACACTCATTGACCTCTTCTGATTCCAATTTCTAGGCAAAAGTGATTAAACATTTTGTTTTTTTTGTAACATTTTACAGCAGTACAAGTAGTCCATATTTGACCTACTGAACATGTTTTCGGCCTAAGAGTCCTTATTAAACACTAACTTACTATACACACTCATTGACTTCCCTTCTGATTCCAATTACTATCCAAAAGTTCCAGGAAAGATTTTTTTTTTTTAAATATTAATTTATTAATTTATTTTTTCATGTTATGGCTATACCGAAGTCCATATTTGACCTACTGAATATGCTTTTGGCCCAAAATTCCTTAAAAACGAACTTTTTATACATACTTATTATTTCTCTTCGGATTATACTTATTATACTTATTATATTATACTTATTATATTATACTTATTATTCTCTTCGGATTCCCATTATAAGCTAAAAGTTCCACAAAATGTTTTAAAAAATATATATATAGAGATTTTTTTTTTACATATCTCGGCTGTAAAGAAGTTCATATTTGACCTACTGAACATATTGTTGGCCCAAGATTTCTTAAACACTTACTTACTATACAGACTCATTAGAGATAACACATTAGAAATAATATAGCTATACTTGGAGATAGCCCATTGGATAACATTCCATTTGAATTTCTATCATTTCGATGTTGCTATGCACTTGCAAATGCAAAAGCTAATCTGCACGAGTTCTTTTATGGAATGCAAAAGCACTAATCCTTCAATGCACAAGTAGTTCTTATAGGCATCGCAATGCAAAAGCACTTAACTCTTCAATGCAAACCGAGTTCTTGAATGAAATGCAATGCAAAATCACTTGTCTCTTCATTGCACAAGTTCAAATATGCAATGCAATACCACATCACTTATCTCTTCAATGCAAAACCAGTTTTGTATGCCTTGCAATGCAAAAGCACTTGTCTCTTCAATGCACAAAGATTTCTTAAAAGCATTGCATGCAAAAGCAATAATCTCTTCAATGCATAATGAATTTTGTATGCATTGCAATGCAAAAACACTAATCTCTTAAATGTAGACCGAGTTCTTGAATGCATTGCAATGCAAAATCACTTGTTTACACTCATTACACAACAAAATTCTTATATGCAATGCAATGTCACTGCACAACCAGTTTTGCATGCACTCTAATACAAAAGCACTAATCTCTGCAATGCATAATGCAATTTGAATCTCTTCAATGTACACCGAGTTATTCAATGCAATGCAATGCAAAATCACTTGTCTCTTCAGTACACAACAAATTATTATATGCAATGCAATGCAATGCCACAGCACTAATCTCTTCAATGCAAAAGGATTTTTAAGCATTTTAAGCAAAATAACTAATCTCTTCAATGCAAATTGAGTTCTTGAACGCATTGCATGCAAAAGCACTAATCTCTTCAATGCACAACAAGTTCTTATTGCTATGCAATGCAAAATCACTTATCTCTTCAATGCACGGTGAGTTTTGTATGCATGCAACGCATTGCAATGCAAAAGCACTAATCTCTTCAATACAAAACAAGTTTTTTAATGCAATCAATGCAAACGCACTAATCTATTCAATGCACAACATCTTTCTTCAACGCACAATGAGTTTTGTATGCATTGCAATACAAAATCACTTGTGTCTTCAATGCACAAAATGACTTGTCTCTTCAATGCAGAAGTTCTTTTATGCATTGTAATGCAAAATCACTTGTCTCTTCAATGCACATGCGCATATATGCATTGAAATGCAAAAGCACTAATTTCTTAAATTCACAAAAATATGTTTAATGCGACATGCAAAAGCACTAATCTATTCAATGTAGATCGAGTTCTTGAATGCATTGCATTGCAAAAGCACTTATGTTTTCAATGCACAACGAGTTGTATATGCATTGCAATGCAAAAGCACTAATCTCTTCGATGCACACCAAGTTCTTGAATGCAATGCAATGCAAAATCACTTGTCTCTTCATTACACAACAAATTATTATATGCAATGCAATGCCACAGGACTTATCTTCAATGCAAAACCAGTTTTGCATGCACTGCAATACAAAAGCACTAATCTCTTCAATGCATAAAAAAGATTAGTGATGCAATGCAATAAAACCGTGCTAATCTATTCAATGCATAATTAACTTTGTATGCCTTGCAATGCAAAAAAACTAATCTCTTCAATGTACACCAAGTTCTTGAATGCCTTGCAATGCAAAAGCACTTGTCTCTTCGATGCACAAAGATTTCTTAAAAGCATTGCATGCAAAAGCAATAATCTATTCGATGCACACCGAGGTCTTGAATGCAATGTAATTCAAAAGCACTTGTCTCTGCAATGCAAAAAGATTTCTTAAAAGCTTTGCATGCAAAACACTAATCTATTCAATGCACAATGAGTTTTGCATGCACTGCAATGCAAAAACACTAATCTCTTCAATGCACATCGAGTTGTATATGCATTACAATGCAAAATCACTAATCTCTTCAATGCACACCGAGTTCTTGAATGCAATGCAATGCAAAATCACTTGTCTCTGCATTACACAACAAATTCTTATATGCAATGCAATGCCACAGGACTTATCTTCAATGCACAACCAGTTTTGCATGCACTGCAATACAAAAGCACTAATCTCTTCAATGCATAAAAAGATTAGTGATGCAATGCAATAAAACCGCGCTAATCTATTCAATGCATAATTAATTTTGTATGCCTTGCAATGCAAAAACACTAATCTCTTCAATGTACACCGAGTTCTTGAATGTATTGCAATACAAAAGCACTAATCTCTTCAATGCATAAAAACATTATTGATGCAATGCAATAAAACCGCACTATCTATTCAATATATAATGAATTTTGTATGCCTTGAAATGCAAAAGCACTTTTCTCTTCAATGCACAAAGATTTCTTAAAAGCATTGCATGCAAAAGCAATAATCTATTCAATGCACACCGAATTCTTGAATGCAATGTCAAAATGCAAAATCACTTGTCTCTTCATTACACAACACATTCTTATATGCAATGCACTTATTTTCAATGTACAACGAGTTTTGTATGCATTGCAATGCAAAAGCACTAATCTCTTCAACGCACATCGAGTTTTTTGAATGCAATGCAAAGAGCACTCGTCCCTTCTTCACAAAGATTTCTTAAAAGCATTGCATGCAAAAGTAATAATCTATTCAATGCACAATGAGTTTTGCATGCACTCTAATACAAAAGCACTAATCTCTTCAATGCATAATGCATTTTGAATCTCTTCAATGTACACCGCGTTCTTGAATGCAATGAAATGCAAAATCAGTTGTCTCTTCAGTACACATCAAATTATTATATGCAATGCAATGCCATGCCACAGCACTAATCTCTTCAATGCGCAAAAATTTCTTATAAGCATTGTAAGCAAAATAACTAATCTCTTCAACGCACTCTGAGTTCTTGAATTCAATGCAAAAGCAATTGTCTCTTCAATGCACAAAGATTTCTTAAAAGCATTGCATGCAAAAGCAATAATCAATTCAATGCACAATGAGTTTTGCATGCACTCTAATACAAAAGCACTAATCTCTTCAATGCATAATGCATTTTGAATCTCTTTAATGTACACCGAATTCTTGAATGCAATGCAATGCAAAATCACTTCTTTTCATTACACATCAAATTATTATTTGCAATGCAATGACACAGCACTAATCTCTTCAATGCAAAAAGCTTTCTTAAAAGCATTGCATGCAAAAGCACTAATCTCTTCAATGCACAAAAAGTTCTTATATGCTATGCAATGCAAAATCACTAGTCTCTTCAATGCACAAAATTACTTGTCTCTTAAATGCAGAAGTTATTTTCTGCATTGTAATGCAAAATAACTTTGTCTCATCAATGCACAACTTGTTCTTATATATGCATTGAAATGCAAAAGCACTAATTTCTTAAATGCACAAAAATATATTTAATGCAATGCAATGCAAACGCACTAATCAAATGCACACCGAGTTTTTGAATGCATTGCAATACAAAAGCACTAATCTCTTCGATGCACATCAAGTTCTTGAATGCAATGCAATGCAAAATCACTTGTCTCTCTTCATTACACAACAAATTCTTATATGCAATGCAATGCCACTGGACTTATCTTCAATGCACAACCAGTTTTGCATGCACTGCAATACAAAAGCACTAATCTCTTCAATGCATAAAAAAGATTAGTGATGCAATACAATAAAACCGTGCTAATCTATTCAATGCATAATTAATTTTGTATGCCTTGCAATGCAAAAAAACTAATCTCTTCAATATACACCAAGTTCTTGAATGCATTGCAATACAAAAGCACTAATCTCTTCAATGCATAAAAAGATTATTGATGCAATGCAATAAAATCGCCCTATCTATTCAATGCATAATGAATTGTGTATGCCTTGCAATGCAAAAGCACTTGTCTCTTCGATGCACAAAGATTTCTTAAAAGCATTGCATGCAAAAGCAATAATCTATTCAATGCACACCGAGTTCTTGAATGCAATGCAATTCAAAAGCACTTGTCTCTGCAATGCAAAAAGATTTCTTAAAAGCTTTGCATGCAAAACACTAATCTATTCAATGCACAATGAGTTTTGCATGCACTGCAATGCAAAAACACTAATCTCTTCAATGCCCATCGAGTTGTATATGCATTGCAATGCCAAAGCACTAATCTCTTCAATGCATTATGAATTTTGTATGCATTGCAATGCAAGAACACTAATGAATTTTGCATGCACTGCAATACAAAAGCACTAATCTCTTCAATGCATAAAAAGATTAGTGATGCAATGCAATAAAACCGCGCTAATCTATTCAATATATAATGAATTTTGTATGCCTTGCAATGCAAAAGCACTTGTCTCTTCAATGCACAAAGATTTCTTAAAAGCATTGCATGCAAAAGCAATAATCTATTCAATTTATAAAAAGATTATTGATGCAATGCAATAAAAAAATAAATAAACATTATTAATTTGTTTTATATATGTTATGGCTGTACAGAAGTCAATATTTTACTTACTGAACATATTTTTGGCCCAAGAGATTTTAAACATCATCTTACTATATATACTTCTCTTCGGATTTCCATTACTAGCCAAAAGTTCCACAAAAGTTTTTTTTTTTATTTTGTCTTATTTTTCTATACGTGATATGGCTGTACAGAAGTCCATATTTGACCTACTGAACATATTTTCGGCCTAAGAGTCCTTAAACACAAACTTAATATACACACTCATTGACTTCCCTTCTGATTCCAATTAATAGGCAAAAGTTATTAATTGTTTTTTGTTTTGTTTTTGTTTTTTTGTACATTTTATGGCTGTACAAGTAGTCCATATTTTACCTATAGAGCATATTTTTGGACCAAGACTACTTAAACACCATCTTACTATATATACTCATTGACTTCCCTTCTGATTCCAATCACAAGCCAAAAGTTCTACAAAAGGTTATTTTAAAGTTTTTTTTTTTTGGACATATGGCTGTACAGAAGTCCATAATTGACCTACTGAACATATTTTTGGCCCAAGAGTCCATAAGCATTAACTTAATATACATACTCATTGACTTCCCGCCTGATTCCCGTTACTAGCCAAAAGTTCCACAAAGGGTTTTTTAAAGTTTTTTAGTTTTTTGTTTTGTTTTTACATATTATGGCTGGACACAAGTCCATATTTGACCTAGTGAACATATTTTTGGCCCAAGAGTCCTTAAACACTAACTTACTATATACACTCATTTACTTCTCGGCTGATTCCCATACTTAGCCAAAAGTTCCACAAAACGTTTTTACATTTTATTTTATTTTTCTATACATGTTATGGCTGTACAAAAGTCCATATTTGACCTACTGAACATGTTTTCGGCCTAAGAGTCCTTAAACACTAACTTAATATACACACTCATTGACTTCCCGTCTGATTCCAATTAATAGGCAATTTTTATTAAATTGTTTTTTGTTTTGTTTTTGTTTTTTGTACATTTTATGGCTGTACAAGTAGTCCATATTTTACCTATAGAGCATATTTTTGGACCAAGACTACTTAAACACCATCTAACTATATATACTCATTGACTTCCCTTCTGATTCCAATCACAAGCCAAAAGTTCTACAAAAGGTTTTTTTAAAGTTTTTTTTTTGTGACATATGGCTGTACAAAATTCCATAATTGACATACTGAACATATTTTTGGCCCAAGAGTCCATAAGCACTAACTTAATATACATACTCATTGACTTCCTGCCTGATTCCCATTACTAGCCAAAAGTTCCACAAAAGGTTTTGTAAAAGGTTTTTTATTTATTTTATTTTTTTTTACATATTATGGCTGGACACAAGTCCATATTTGACCTAGTGAACATATTTTTGACCCAAGAGTCCTTAAATACTAACTTACACACACTCATTGATTTCCCGCCTGATTCCCATTATATTAGCCAAAAGTTCCACAAAAGGTTTAAAAAAAAATAAATAAACATTATTAACTTGTTTTATATATGTCATGGCTGTACAGAAGTCAATATTTTACTTACTGAACATATTTTTGGCCCAAGAGAACTTAAACATCATCTTACTATATATACTTATTGACTTCCCTTCTAATTCCAATTACTAGGTAAAAGTTATTAATTGTTTTTTTTTTTTTTTTTTTTTGTCAAAAGGAATTTGTAAAGGTTTTTTTTTTTTTTGACACATGGCTGTACAGAAGTCCGTAATTGACCTACTGAACATATTTTTGGCCCAAGAGTCCATAAGCACTAACTTAATATACATACTCATATAATGGCTTGACACAAGTCCATTTTTGACCTAGTGAACATATTTTTGACCCAAGAGTCCTTAAACTCTAACTTACACACACTCATTGATTTGCCGCCTGATTCCTTTTATTAGCCAAAAGTTCCACAAAAGGTTTTTAAAAAAAAACAAAAAAAACATTATTAATTTGTTTTATATTTGTTATGGGCTGTACAGAAGTCAATATTTTACCTACTGAACATATTTTTGGCCCAAGAGTCCATAAGCACTAACTTAATATACACACTCATTGACTTCCCTTCTGATTCCAATTAATAGGCAAAAGTTAGTACTTTTTTTTTTTGTTTTTTTTTGTTTATTACATTTTATGGCTGTACAAGAAGTCCATATTTGACCTAGTGAACATATTTTTGGCCCAAGAGTCCTTAAACACTAACTTACTATATACACTCATTTACTTCTCGGCTGATTCCCATACTTAGCCAAAAGTTCCACAAAACGTTTTTACATTTTATTTTATTTTTCTATACATGTTATGGCTGTACAGAAGTCCATATTTGACCTACTGAACATGTTTTCGGCCTAAGAGTCCTTAAACACTAACTTAATATACACACTCATTGACTTCCCGTCTGATTCCAATTAATAGGCAATTTTTATTAAATTGTTTTTTTGTTTTGTTTTTTGTTTTTTTGTACATTTTATGGCTGTACAAGTAGTCCATATTTTACCTATAGAGCATATTTTTGGACCAAGATTACTTAAACACCATCTTACTATATATACTCATTGACTTCCCTTCTGATTCCAATCACAAGCCAAAAGTTCTACAAAAGGTTTTTTTAAAGTTTTTTTTTGTGACATATGGCTGTACAGAATTCCATAATTGACATACTGAACATATTTTTGGCCCAAGAGTCCATAAGCATTAACTTAATATACATACTCATTGACTTCCCACCTGATTCCCATTACTAGCCAAAAGTTCCACAAAGGGTTTTTTAAAGTTTTTTTGTTTTACATATTATGGCTGGACACAAGTCCATATTTGACCTAGTGAACATATTTTTGGCCCAAGAGTCCTTAAACACTAACTTACTATATACACTCATTAATTTCTAGGCTGATTCCCATACTTAGCCAAAAGTTCCACAAAACGTTTTTACATTTTCTTTATTTTTCTATACATGTTATGGCTGTACAGAAGTCCATATTTGACCTACTGAACATTTTTTCGGCCTAAGAGTCCTTAAACACTAACTTAATATACACACTCATTGACTTCCCTTCTGATTCCAATTAATAGTCAAAAGTTAGTAAATTGTTTTTTGTTTTGTTTTTGTTTTTTGTACATTTTATGGCTGTACAAGTAGTCCATATTTTACCTATAGAGCATATTTGCGGACCAAGACTACTTAAACACCATCTTACTATATATACTCATTGACTTCCCTTCTGATTCCAATCACAAGCCAAAAGTTCTACAAAAAGTTTTTTTAAAGTTTTTTTTTGTGACATATGGCTGTACAGAATTCCATTATTGACATACTGAACATATTTTTTGGCCCAAGAGTCTATAAGCACTAACTTAATATACATACTCATTGACTTCCTGCCTGATTCCCATTACTAGCCAAAAGTTCCACAAAAGGTTTTGTAAAAGGTGTTTTTTTTTTTTTTTTTTTCTTTTTTTTTACATATTATGGCTGGACACAAGTCCATATTTTACCTAGTGAACATATTTTTGACCCAAGAGTCCTTAAATACTAACTTACAAACTCTCATTGATTTCCCGCCTGATTCCCATTATATTAGCCAAAAGTTCCACAAAAGGTTTAAAAAAATAAATAAACATTATTCATTTGTTTTATATATGTTATGGCTGTACAGAAGTCAATATTTTACTTACTGAACATATTTTTGGCCCAAGAGAACTTAAACATCATCTTACTATATATACTTATTGACTTTTCTTCGGATTTCCATTACTAGCCAAAAGTTCCACAAAAGGTTTTTTTTTTATTTTGTCTTATTTTTCTATACGTGATATGGCTGTACAGAAGTCCATATTTGACCTACTGAACATGTTTTCGGCCTAAGAGTCCTTAAACACTAACTTAATATACACACTCATTGACTTCCTTCTGATTCCAATTAATAGGCAAAAGTTATTAAATTGTTTTTTGTTTTGTTTTTGTTTTTTGTACATTTTATGGCTGTACAAGTAGTCCATATTTTACCTATAGAGCATATTTTTGGACCAAGACTACTTAAACACCATCTTACTATATATACTCATTGACTTCTCTTCTGATTCCAATCACAAGCCAAAAGTTCTACAAAATGTTTTTTTAAAGTTTTTTTTTGTGACATATGGCTGTACAAAATTCCATAATTGACATACTGAACATATTTTTGGCCCAAGAGTCCATAAGCACTAACTTAATATACAATACTCATTGACTTCCTGCCTGATTCCCATTACTAGCCAAAAGTTCCACAAAAGGTTTTGTAAAAGGTTTTTTTATTTTTTATTTTTATTTTTTACATATTATGGCTGGACACAAGTCCATATTTGACCTAGTGAACATATTTTTGACCCAAGAGTCCTTAAATACTAACTTACACACACATTGATTTCCCGCCTGATTCCCATTATATTAGACAAAAGTTCCACAAAAGGTTTAAAAAAATAAATAAACATTATTCACTTGTTTTATATATGTCATGGCTGTACAGAAGTCCATATTTTACTTACTGAACATGTTTTCGGCCTAAGAGTCCTTAAACACTAACTTAATATACACACTCATTGACTTCCCGTCTGATTCCAATTAATAGGCAAAAGTTATTAAATTGTTTTTTGTTTTGTTTTTGTTTTTTGTACATTTTATGGCTGTACAAGTAGTCCATATTTTACCTATAGAGCATATTTTTGGACCAAGACTACTTAAACACCAGTCTTACTATATATACTCATTGACTTCTCTTCTGATTCCAATCACAAGCCAAAAGTTCTACAAAATGTTTTTTTAAAGTTTTTTTTTGTGACATATGGCTGTACAAAATTCCATAATTGACATACTGAACATATTTTTGGCCCAAGAGTCCATAAGCACTAACTTAATATACAATACTCATTGACTTCCTGCCTGATTCCCATTACTAGCCAAAAGTTCCACAAAAGGTTTTGTAAAAGGTTTTTTTTATTTATTTTTTTTTTTTTTACATATTATGGCTGGACACAAGTCCATATTTGACCTAGTGAACATATTTTTGACCCAAGAGTCCTTAAATACTAACTTACACACACTCATTGATTTCCCGCCTGATTCCCATTATATTAGACAAAAGTTCCACAAAAGGTTTAAAAAAATAAATAAACATTATTCACTTGTTTTATATATGTCATGGCTGTACAGAAGTCAATATTTTACTTACTGAACATGTTTTCGGCCTAAGAGTCCTTAAACACTAACTTAATATACACACTCATTGACTTCCCGTCTGATTCCAATTAATAGGCCAAAGTTATTAAATTGTTTTTTGTTTTGTTTTTGTTTTTTGTACATTTTATGGCTGTACAAGTAGTCCATATTTTACCTATAGAGCATATTTTTGGACCAAGACTACTTAAACACCATCTTACTATATATACTCATTGACTTCCCTTCTGATTCCAATCACAAGCCAAAAGTTCTACAAAAGGTTTTTTTAAAGTTTTTTTTGTGACATATGGCTGTACAGAATTCCATAATTGACATACTGAACATATTTTTGGCCCAAGAGTCCATAAGCACTAACTTAATATACATACTCATTGACTTCCTGCCTGATTCCCATTACTAGCAAAAAGTTCCACAAAAGGTTTTGTAAAAAGTTTTTTTTTTTTTTTTTTTTTTTTTTTTTTTTTTTACATATTATGGCTGGACACAAGTCCATATTTGACCTAGTGAACATATTTTTGACCCAAGAGTCCTTAAATACTAACTTACACACACTCATTGATTTCCCGCCTGATTCCCATTATATTAGACAAAAGTTCCACAAAAGGTTTAAAAAAATAAATAAACATTATTCACTTGTTTTATATATGTCATGGCTGTACAGAAGTCCATATTTTACTTACTGAACATGTTTTCGGCCTAAGAGTCCTTAAACACTAACTTAATATACACACTCATTGACTTCCCGTCTGATTCCAATTAATAGGCAAAAGTTATTAAATTGTTTTTTGTTTTGTTTTTGTTTTTTGTACATTTTATGGCTGTACAAGTAGTCCATATTTTACCTATAGAGCATATTTTTGGACCAAGACTACTTAAACACCATCTTACTATATATACTCATTGACTTCTCTTCTGATTCCAATCACAAGCCAAAAGTTCTACAAAATGTTTTTTTAAAGTTTTTTTTTGTGACATATGGCTGTACAAAATTCCATAATTGACATACTGAACATATTTTTGGCCCAAGAGTCCATAAGCACTAACTTAATATACAATACTCATTG